>JANRGW010040699.1:15878-55481 GCA_024733675.1 Psilopsiagon aymara
CAACACCCCCAAGTCCTTCTCCACAGGGCTGCTCTCAGTCTCTTCTCTGCCCAACCTGTAGCTGTGCCTGGGATTGCCCCAACCCAGGTGTAGGACCTTGCACTTGTCATGGTTAGACTTCGTCAGGATGGCTTCAGCCCACTTCACAAGCATGTCAAGGTCCCTCTGGATGGCATTCCTTCCCTCCATCAACTGAACCACCCAGCTTGGTGTCATCAGCAAGCTTGCTGAGGGCACACTCAATCCCACTGACCATGTCGCTGACAAAGAACTTGAACAAGACCGGTCCCACCACCAATCCCTGAGGGACAGCACTCGTTACTGATCTCCAGCCGGACATTGAGCCATTGAGCACAACTCTTTGCATCCTTGCTTCCACCTTTTATATGCCTCTCTTTTCCTTCTTATTTTCCTCAGCAGCTCCTTATCCATCCAAGGAGGTCTCCTGGCCCTCCTGCAGCACTTTCTTCCAGTCGGGATGCAACACTCCTGAGCATGCAGCAGGTGATCCTGGAATATCAACCAACAGTCTTGGGCCTCCCTGCCCTCTAGGGCTATATCCCATGGAACCTTTCTAAGCAGGTTCCTGAAGAGGCCAAAGCCTGCTCTCTTGAAGTCCCGGGCAGTGTGCTTGCTGCACGCTCTTCTCACTGTCCTGAGTACCTTGAACTTGACCATCTCATGATCACTGCAATCAAGGCTGCCCTGGTGCGTCACATTCCCAACCAGCCCTTCCCTGTTGGTGAGCATGAGGTCAAGCATGGCACCTCTGCTTGTTGGCTCCTCAGTTACTTGCAAAAGGAAGCTGTCTTCCACACAATCGAGGAACCTCCTGGATTGCTTGTGTGGGCCATACTGTCCCTCTAACAGATATCAGGGTGGTTGAAGTCCTCCATGAGGACAAGGGCCTATGAGCGTGAGGCTATTCCTATGTGTCTATAAAGTGCTTCATCCACTGAGTCCTCTTTATCAGGTGGTCTGTAACAGATCCCCACAGTAATGTCTTCCATTGCTGTTCTCCCTTTGACCCAGAAACTCTCTGTCAACTGCTCAGTTGTCCCCAGACAGAGTTCCATCCTCTCCAGCATATCCCTAACATAAATAGCAACCCCCCTCCCACTCTGTCATGCCTGTCTTTTCTAAAGAGCCTGTAACCTTCCATTCCAACACACCAGTCATAGGAGCCATCCAACCATGTTTCTGTGATGCCTATTATATCATATATATCATATATATATCTTTTGGTAAAGACCATCCTGAAGCAAAGTTTTGCATGCTCTTCACTTGCTCAAAGTCTCCTGTTTTGGAAAATCTCTTAAATAAGGGATATGCTGTGCTTGAAATAGGAACTTGCTAGACACTTAATGACCATATCCTTGCTGTAGATTCTTCTTCTTTCCTGCAGGGTTGTATCTTTTATATCCAAATATATCCTTTGTCCTTTTAACTGGAGTTACCCAAAGTCACTTAGAAAGGTTTGAGCAGCAGAACAGTTATACCCTTAATACATACAGACCAAATCTTTTTGTGTAGCTATTCTAGGAAAAGAATGCTGCATATTTTATTGCACCAAACCCAGGAAGGAGTGACCCTGCCTTTGCTGCAGTGCTTGGATGCTACCTAGGCAGCAGGTTGGAAGAGGTGGTGCTTTTGAACTGCTCTGGTCTTGTGCAAACCATTAGGACAGTATTTACCAGCACATGCTATGCCTTCCGGCCCTCTTACCAGGGGAACAGCTCGGGAGCAGGCTGCAGGAGGGTTGGGTTGACCTGGAGATAATATCAGCAATATGCCCCTCCTTGGCTGCTCTTTTTATGAGTCCCTCAAGTTTCTTTTTGTTCACTTCTGCTTCAGAACTCTAGATTTGCTGAATGAATGTGCAATTTATATCTGTTCTGTCCTCCATCGCTGGCAGTGTTCAAGGCCAGGTTGGACATAGCCTTGGGCGATATGGTATGGTGGGAGCTGTCCCTGCCCATGGCAGGGAGGTTGGAACTAGATGATCTTAAGGTCCTTTCCAACCCTAACTATTCTATGATTCTGATTCTAAAATGCCTGCTTTATAGAGCTGATGCAGTTATCACATACACACTTAAGTAACTTCCTTGAAAGCAAAGAAAGCAATTTGTTTTCCTGAGCAGGAAGGGTAGATACATGGAACATGAAGCTCAAGAGCCATGGAGAATACATATTCTGGATACAATAATTTTTTGTGATTCCTGAGGTCTGATTTTTTATTGTCTATCAAAACATCTCAGTATATATTATTCTGTGTCATATTGTAGAAATTATGGAAATATCTGGAACTGAAACTACTCTGAGTTGGGGTTTTCTCTTTTTTTTATCTCCATCATGGCTACTATTGCAAAATGAGTGGTTTAGAGTCACTCAAAGGATGTTTAAAGGAGTTTTAATGTTATTTATGAAACAGTTTTAATGTGATTAATAAATCATGAGTTAACAGGAATCAACGGCAAGGTTCATTCTATTACTTATTATGTGGGTGAAGCATACAAAGGACGATCAAGGTAAAACTGAACTAAAGATGACTGGTGAGAGACCATAAGCATGACAGGTGAGGGAGATCCTCTGTTGAGTCACGAGGTTCAGAATAGACCCCCTTGCTTTCTTAAACCCTAATGGAGCCTGGGTGAGGCTGGATCTAGTCTTAGTCTCAGGCCTGGTCAACACTGTTCATCTAAAGTGTTACAAGTGTCATTTAGCAGCAGTTTCCAGTATTAAGGTGGATCTTGTAAAGTGAGTCAGTAGAATTTACTACAACTGCTATAGCAATTTATACACAGACACAGATAAAGAAAGACATACATAAGTATACCTGTTAAAATTCATCTCGAAACAGTGAAATATCACGTCTAATATCTCAGAATTTCTCAGTGGGTGAGAGTTGAGTGAGGAGTGGGGACTTGAGCCCAGGTTTCATCTTTCAGTGACGGTTCCAACGGTCTTCTAATCACTGCAAATTTGAGAGCTTGTGAGCTCCGAGGCTTGTCTCACTTAGAGGAAGGTGATGGTTGCTGCCCAGTGTGATCCAGCAGAGCTCAAAGGGCCTCACTTGGGACCACTATTTGGGTTGCAAGAAGGTTTGCTTTAGTCATCAATAAATCTGCATCCTGGACACAACCTGTGTCAGCCATTACTAGACGTCTTTCAAACTGCCAATAGCAAAGGTACTGTTCCACTTGGACTGCAGTCAGGGAGGGAGTGTCCTGGAGCTGTCAGGGCATGACTGATTGTCCCTTCTCTCACTTCCCACTGCAGCCTGGAAACAGGAATCCCTAGCACAATCAGTGTCTCCCTCCTTAGCCATGTTAGAGTTCCTGGTAAGGTCAAGGGATGCTTCACTTCACAGTGCCCAACTGGTTACACAAAGGCCAAGGCCTGTCTGAAATTCCTGAAATCGTGGAGCAGCCCAGAGGATGCAGTGGGGATACACCACCACAGCTATGAGGCCAAGTAACACTAAAAACTTGTGAAATGATCAATATGTAAACTTATTAACATTAATTAAAGAGACTGTTTATCCTGAAACTGAAATGAGAAAAAAAATTCACGACATTCATCTTGTTGCTCTAAAAATGACATTGTTTTACTTGTTGGTATACAATATGCAGTAGATGTAACTATAGAAGTGTTAATTTAAGGCTTTTTCTGGCTTGGAAAGTCATTAAATAATACAGTATTATATTAATAACTAGACATCCAAAATGATAGTGAATAAAGTAAATGCATACCAGCCTGCACAAAAATGTGGGAAAAGATCATTGTAAGCAGTAAGGTAATTTGACAGAACATCTTTCTGTTCTTTTAATTGCACTTGAAATTTGTTTATACCAGAGATATAGTGTTTCCTCAAGCAACTAAGACTGCCAGGCCCCTCTAAGTGATAAAGAGCAGCAAAATAGCCATGCTGATTTCAGAAACATGGGAAGTTTTAAACTTATTTTTCCAAGCTGCCACTTGGGCTACTCTGCTTCTCCCCTCAGTCCATGGACACAACAATGTGCTACAAGAAGTCTCTGAAGGAACAGTAATAGTGCAGGTGGGATCTGGTACCTAAATAAAGGGAAGCTAATTTTTAAATCTGCTGGCCTTTGAGCTGATTACAGGAACACCCATGTGCCAGTCTGACAGTCCTTCTATAGCATCACTTACCTTTATTTTGCCCTCTTAGATATAGCTCTGATTCGTGATTTTTCAGTGTAATGTCAAAATTTGTTCTGTAAAAGATTCCTGCTGAGTCTAGATTGCTTGCACTATGCTCTTGTGATTTGACATAAACAGACGTTCAGACTGAATAGCCGTCTTGCCATCACTGCAGGCTTCTGCTCTACACAGAACAATTTCAACAAGGGCTGAATTACTCCTCCTTTAAGCACTCCTGCTTTCTGTTTCATGTATTACTGACAATTTACTAAGGAAGAAAAGTGCAGTCAAAAATCATGGCAATTCAGGTTGCCACAGGATTGAAGGAGCAACTATGCAAAACTTTAATTATCACAGTATGTGGAAGAAAAATTTTCCTAAATTTTCCTTAAACTGAAGAGCAGCGTCTTGCACAGTGTTACTTCTGGGCTAATACTGAAATGAGCTTTGGAAAGTAAATCAATGAATAAAGGCTTAATATGGTAGATTTATGTATGCTGTCAGTTTTTAGGCAATATAATTATTGTCAGTTTTCTGCCTCTAGCTACTGCTTTAGCTTCTGGGAATAATGAGAGAATGTGTTGAGCCATGTGACATTTTCTCCTCTGCAGGGTTAACTGCTGTTTCCCCTGTGACGAGTCTTGCATTTTAAGGAACTCTCACATGTTCTTCTGTGAGAATTTTGCAAAATACCGTGTGACACAAAAATCATCTTGCAGTACTGCAGCTGAAGTGGCTTTCCATACCACGCACGCTGCTGGGAAACCAGTGTCAAGCTTGGATCCACAGAAACACACTGCCTTGTATAAACTGGAAGTCAACAGATGCAATCCCTCAGCTTTATTGAAAGCTGCAGAGTATATGATAAATGGGTTTGATTCATCATGACAATGTGCTGCATGACAGTTGACAAAGTAGTCAATCGCTTCTGAAAATTATTTATTAGGTGTGTTCTTGCTTTCTCCTCTTTCTTGCTTATAGTCCTCTCTTTACATAGTCAGCCCAGAATGGTTCAAGGTCCTACAGGCTGAATGGCAGTTCTTTACCTCAGTTTTACACCTGCCTCTGAGAGCTGGTGAATTAGTGCTCTGAGAAGTCTGTAAGTTAGAGAATCTCGGAGAAGCAAGACTGCTTCTTCCCATTTCTAGTCTTAGTCTTGGTCTCTGTCAGGAGAACAGACATTCCTAAATGTCCTTTTCATGCTTCTTTTAAGTTAAACTGCAGTAAATATTGATCTTGTTTTGTAATCCTGTGATGCTGTGAGAAACAACTGACTAAATCCTTGGTACCGTAATTTGAATGCGCATAGTCATATGGGTTGAAGTTGTATGTGTTTTCCACTACTGATTCCTTACAGGGCAGCGAACATCAGATCGAAATACTCACAGAGGTGTTTATGTAATTAATATAATGCATGTTTGTATTAGGAGCAGAGTTCTGGCTTGGCTGCTTTGTGAATTTCTAATTAAGAAAGGAAAAGTGATACATCTTTTGTAGACTGGGGCTTAGAGAGCAATCAGTAGCGTCCGAGGACAGACTACCTAGTTTCAGCTGCTGACTGTAGAACTGATGATCTCCATTTCATTGGAGGGAAGCAGGGAAAAAATACCTCATGACTAAGAACAATGAAGTTACTTGTTGTCTATGAGAACCAGAGCTGAGAGAGTTTTAGTTTGATTGGGATTTTTTTGTTTGTTTGTTTGTTCGTGAGAGATTGCCTTGACCTCTTTTATTCCTGTTGAGAAGAGACTCGACATTTCTGGGTCATTTATGTTATAAATTATGAACACACAGAAAATATTTTGAGAAATGGACATGTGACATTAATATTTTCTTTTAAATTTTATGAAAAAGGGATATGTCATTAATATTTTTTGTACTTGTGAATTTATGGGGATTATGATAATTTCTATAAATGGTAGAACTTAATTAAAATAAAGTGCTAAAATATAGAAATTTGCCAATATTTTTCCAGTTGTTTTAATAAGACCTAACTGGAAATGAAAAAGTTGGGTAAAATCAGGCAAAGTATCCCAAATATCTATTTAAACTTTAGGGTTATAATTCTTAATTCATAGATGTGCACAGAATTATGCAGTTGGTAGCCAGAAAGCTTTTATGCTTTGCAGACTAAATAGCCAAAGAAATAATTTTAACTATGGCATACCTGTAATGCACTGACACCTGGAGTGCAAGCATGGCATCAGTGCTCAGAAAGGTTGTGACAGTTTTACACAGCGTGTGTACAGTCAGCGTTGTGTGTTTCACAGAAGTGCTCGCTGTGTCAGTGGATTACTGCATCAGAGATTTGCGCATGTTCTTAATTCTGGTTTATGTCTTAAGTGGAAAGGAGAAGGATTTGAGTGGAGGCAACACCTGTTTCTGTATATCACAAAGATATCAGAATCATTAATAGGGTTTCTTTTCCTTGGGAAAAGGGTGTTTTAAATGAGGACTAAAATGTGCTTTATGGAGTTATTTTAAGATGTTTCCATAGTAGCATCTAAAGCCACTATTAGAGATAATAAGATTAATAATAATAGGATAAGCTGCATTTTGTCAGCCACACAAGGTGAAGCTTGGTTTCATGTGTTTTCATGAGAACTAGACTAGTATTTCAAGGGACTATAAAATAGCTCTTAGTTGGGTATTGTAATGAGCAGTGAATATACAGTAGCAAAGCCCAAGAGGCATCTAGCCTGGGCAACAGTTAGCTTAGAAACTCAATGAACCTACTCATCTCTGTGGATGGTCTATTTTGGAAGAAAGGTTTTAGAGAAAAAGGAAAACAAATATTTAAAGAACAAACTTTCAAAATAGCTTTCTTACATATGAATCACAAAACTGTATTTAAAGAAACATGGGAAAACTGAGTGAGAAAATTATGCTTTTTTGAAGAGTTTAGAAAGTTGAATCTGATATTGCTAAACTTTTCTTACAGGAATTTTCACGTACTATGCTTATTTAAAGCTGCATAAAGTACATATTCAAGCAGGTGCTTAAAGTACTGAATTAAGCCTTATAAAATTTGAGTGAGTACAGGCTTCTATTTAGGAAGTGGTGTGCATTTTAAAGTGACACTTTAAAAAGGTGTGATATTACCTGGTTTGTATACATTGTGGGGGCCATGATTTCATTTGGCACTAATTCCAACAGAAGGCTAAATTGCTTCTGCGATATGGCTATAGATATGGCAAAAGGAGAATCTGTGGATCTCATCTATCTTTACTGTCTCATTTGTTTTTTTTTTCCATTTCATTTAGGCTGATCAGTTTCCTGATCTAGCTTCGAATGTGGCCCATAGAAGGTGGTGCTGGTAAAACTGAGATGGTCCATGTGCCACAGTGCAGGAAGAGTCTTTAAAATCATTGTTGATGCTCTATTTGCAAATAACGCAACAGTTATAACAAGACTTTGTTTTCCCTGATATACTAGAGGAGGGCTGCTCAGTGAATTGTTATTCAGTTCTGCAGAGTAATTTTATGTACAGGCTCCAGTTTTACAGTCTTCTTTTGTAGCTGTGGTGGAGGTATGCTTCAGCTGCTTTTCAGGAAGCAACATTACAATCAGTACAGGATCTCTCACTGAAACTGAAAATTTCTTCACAGTTCAGACTCAGACTGGACTAGCCTTGTGCTACTTTGCTTCAAACACCTCCAACAGGTAGTGTTTGAAGTTGACTGCTTGAACCAGGAGATGACAGAAACATGAGTGGCAAATTCAAAGGTCAATCAAGGTACAGAATAAGCTGGGCTTTGTTCAGAAACAAATAATCACCTTCACTCTTCTCCCACATTCCCACAGGAGCTGAATAATCTTTTGATATACCACGGGCTTTCCTAATTCTTCCTTTCCTCTTTCAACATTTAAAATTGTTAGCTGATGTAACTGTGGAGGAGAATCTTCCAAGCCTGAACATGAATTGACCTGAAGTAAAACAGAGATGTCAGATGACTGGAAGGTCTGAGAAGCATGAATTGCCCCATGTCCCCATGAGCTCTGCGTAGTATAGCTTCACTACCCTTCTGGGCTTCTTTCAGGTGCACACTGGAGTAACAGAGCACAGGTAGTGTGGCATTGAGCAATTGACTTTTGCTCGCTTTGAGTGTGTTATCAGAAACAGTGGAGGGTTAAGTAGCTAACAAAGTCCTCTGTTCATAGTACATAACCCACCACAACAATCTGTAACTGGCTGCAAAAGCCAGCCTACAGTCTGGGTTCTTGTTTGCAGTCAGTGAAACCCAGGTGTCTTCCAGGAAAGTGTAAAATAGTGGGTTACACATTATGGTACTAACTGAGAAGCTACTGCAAATTGTCAGGCTAATTAAAACCTCACTAAGTTCTTTAAATGTCTGATAATAATGTTCTTCTATGCTATATTAAGACAGTAACTATATAAAAGTTGCAAAATTCATAAGTGTACATTTTCAAAGTATTTTTTTTTAGTTCCTTAACCATCTTTTTGCTAACATAAGAGCATAATTAATAGAAACAAAACTATTTTAGACTCCAAAACTAAATTACATTGACTGACGTATTTTATTATGGATTGTTATTCTACCATTACTGCTTAAAAGCTTTACTGTAGTAAATTTCCAGTAGTGTTAATGGGCATATTCTACATAAATCTCATGTGTCCAAGATGCTGTTGTGTTTGATTGTTACTGATATGAAGTGTTTGTAGATTATGGTGCTCTCATTTTTAGTCATTGTTGTCCAGCCATGTGATGTACTATTTCGTATTTTGAAATCATATTGTTAGATGTGGATTCAGAACAATTCATTTCTCTATTACAGTTACCAGCATAGCTTTAACTATGCTGAAATGTAAGCTTTTTTCTTACATTATAGTTCTTCTCTTTATGCATTCTTGCCATGACTGTAGCTGCTGCTAGCACTTAACAAGTATGACAAAGTCTGCAACAAACATTACACTCTGTAATCTTTGTTTGGAATGTGATAAAGGTGTTTCTTACAATGTCAAATCTAATTTTTTCAACAATCTTTTATCACTAACTTGTGTTTCATAAGTGTTAAATCATAACCTTCTCAATGCAGGGGTCTTGGGCTTCCTGACTGTAGAAGGACGTAATTTGTTTCAGACATCAGTTTGAGTTCCCCCATAAGAATCCACTATCCCCTGAGCTCTGCTTTAGAGAAACTTGTCTTCAGTCTTATCCAATCTAGATTTTTATGTACTTGTCTCTCGAGACAGTTCCATGAAGTCAGCTCTCTTCCTGTAAGCCATGTAATTTTATATAGTTACAGAAAAGTTTTTATGGTAAATAAATGGCAACAAATGTTATTTGGAAGATAGGAAATCTAGAAAACTCATAAGGAAGCCAAGAACAATAGAGAAGAAACCCAAAGCTAATGATAATGAGGAGTCAGAGAAATTCTAATGGTGCTATAGATCCATTACTAACTGGAGAAATTTAAATTGTTAATAATAATATAGAAGATGTAAACATATTCGGTGAGTTTCTGTTCCACACTTGGAAAGCCTCGTGTTTGCATTCCAATAGGATAAGGAAGTACTGTTCAGGGCATGTCACTACAGGATAAACACTTTCAGAGTTACAGATAATTTGTACCAAACAGCCTCTAAAGAACGAGAAAGACATCTGGCATGCTGGTAATTTTTAATAAATCTTGAAGTAATAGATAAAATTCAGAAGAGGAGAAGAAAGAAAATTTAAATATTAAAAAGCACAAGTTGGGTGAGGCAGACAATGGTAGTGTTTTGGTGGGTGCAAAGGCAAATACAGAAGTGTACACGTCTTGAATTTTAGTTTTCTCCATGTATCAAAAGGTTCTATCACCATAGAAATGGAAAGATTAATATTAGAAATATTTTTTAATTGGACAAAAGATTAAGCTACTGCAAAAGGAGCATGAGGAGAATGTGCGGGTACTCCAGGACCTCAAGTCCTTGGATCAAAACCAGGCACTTTTTCGGGAGGTATCTTTGAGACAACCACAGGTTAAGGGTTCCATATTAAAGTCAGTAAGTAAAATGTACTGTACATTGAAAAGTTCCAATGATTTAATGCCGTATTCTGGGTTTTGACTTTAACAAAGCATCCAGTGCTTGCACTTCATTTCAAGCTTGGAAACAGACCTGAACATTATGTGAACATTATGTGTCTGTTTATTCTGAGGGTAATTAAGGGTGGAAAGGCAGTTAATTTTAAAATAACTTCTGCATTACATTCTTTAATTATATTTTTCCTAATGTTTCCTGGTAGACAAGACAGTTTCTTTTCTTGAAAATATGTAAATATATGTGTGTATGTATGTGTACATAGATAATACACATTAATTTCTTCAGAGAAATAAATAGAACATGGAAAAGAGTTTTAAAAGAAAACAGGCTTTTAGAGAAAGTATTTCCAACTTCCTACAAGCAGCTATGATATGCAGGGCACTGAATTAATACCTCAAGTATAGGTTTCCCTTAAAGCAGGACATTGATGCAATGCCTACTCACTGGAACAGTTTCAGGCAGGATGGTGGGGCTTTTACAAAGACAGAGCACATCTGTTAATCACCAAAGAAACATTAAATGGTGGGAAAAAGGGATTTTATTCTTTCGGTATATGGGATAGGATTTGAAGAAGGGCTTGAGTGCCTGAAACCTTGTCTCATTTTCCAACTGCATTAAGTTTATGGTATATGTATTATTATATTAGCTCATAGTAATATATTGCAGTAAAGTATAATATATTTGATGCCTTTAATTACTGGCAAATCAATAGGTACAACTCTTCTCACAATCCTTGTCTTAATTAGATCCTTGCAATTTTTTGTTTACAGCAACTCTATTCCTAAGCATAAGTCCTGTAAGCATTGGATTTCAAAGAATTATGAGATAAGACGTATAATATCTTACAGTGATCATATTCTAGTGTTTGAGAATATTCAACTCAGAAAATTGTTTCAAATATATTCTTGATAGGTATGTCTTTGCTGCCATTTTTTGGTTCAGTTTTGGCTTTTCTTTTGTAACACAACTGTTCTCCCTGGTTTATAAAATGTCAGGGTCAAAGAGAGGTGAAGCTGAATGGTGCTGGGAATCTGAGATGCAAATAAGTTTTAGATAATCCATGTGATGCTCGGAGGCCATCTAGTTTCACAGAGCCATTAGCATTCAGGGACGCTCATTAGCACTCAGGCATCCAGTCAGTATGCATTAGTAAAATGAGATGTGTTGATTAAAGTTACAAATTACGTGTTGAATGTTTAGACGTCAAACCATGGTGGCTTCACATTTATGAGAGTATATTTCTATGCTTTCACATTAAAAAATGTTGACTCTTTCTAATCTTCAGTGCTTTTTGTGTCTGTGTGAATATGTTTGCATGTTTGTGTGTATGGGAGGAGAAAGAAGTGAAAGTGTGGATGGGAGAGGTGAGAAGTTAAAGCAATTTAAATATTTGATGGTTTTGTTTTGAAAAGTCTTTGAAAGTCTTTCAGTTAGGACTGCTGCTGCTCTGATAGTAAAGTTAATTTGAAAGATTAAAAGTACTGAAGAGACTAGGAAGATTTTAACCTTTAATCTGTGTATCCTAGGTACTGAGAGAGGAGAGGGAGCTTACATTGTTTAGACAAATATCCCATTTTTTAAATGGGACTTAGAAACTAACATTTTAGAAAAGTCTTGTTCATACTTCAAAGATTATTGGCACGTATTATCTGGTAATATTTCAGAGCTTCAAGTTAGATCTACCAAAGCCAGAGGATTATGTAGAAAACAATAATATGAGTTTAATGTCTGTATTAATATTAAATTTTATCACTATATGTCATGCTCACGTTACATGGGGCTATCTTGTGTAAACATAATAAACAAAGATACTGTACTTAACATCAGGCTATCAGCATTTTGGATAGCATTAGTTAAACTTATCATCCTTACTGTGCAATGTACATCACTGTGGGTACTCTAGAATAGTTATCTTAAGCAAACATAGCATGGTACTCTAATCTCGAACAAAATGAATCTGCCAAGATAAGGTACACCAAGCTGGGAATTTAATCAGATACATAGTTCATACCCTGAAGTATAGATTTTTTTTTCCTGAGCATCTTCCCCTAAACCTTGTTTCTAATTGCTGTATAAAAAAGAGTAATGTAGAGTCTTACTAGCTAAATAACTGAAGTAACTGTATCTGCTAGTGGTATTCTCACAGCCTAAACTATGAGCGGCAAGTAAAGGTGCTCCTCCAGTAGCTAACATTTGTTCTTACACTTTCCACTTCTGCGGAAGGGTCTGGAAGACCAGTCATTAGGCAGATGACTATATTACATGAAAACAAGTTGCGTAAGGCTGATATTGTGAAAGCAACTTGTTTGCAAGACTAATAAGAAAGCAGTTTATTTGTCTTCTACCTCAGGTAACTGTGTGATATCTGCAGCTGAAAAGGATCATGGCGAAGGTAAGAGTGATTCTGGGCACGACTCATCACAGATTATTTTTGGGGTCTGAAACATTTGAATAGATACACTAAATCCAGAATTTTATTTTTTAGGATGAGAAGAGTTTTGTAATGTTACTCAAAAGTCTGTGAGGAAAGCCTTGCCGTGAGTGTAGATCAGCTTTGAACACAGGAGTGAAAACAAACGTAGTTTAACTTCTGTTCTTTTCTGGATCATGTTATCTCAAGAATTTTCTTAGTGTGATATATTGAAGTGCCAACTCAGTATCAGATGTTGAGTCAAGCTCAGTATCTTGTTTCTGACAGTGATGCCTCTGCTCCTGGGCAGACCACCACTTAGCAGCATCCATCAGCTCCTTGGGTAGTATCAGGGAGTGGTGGTCATGGTCAGGAGCTCTGTTTAACATCCCTCTCCAGTATCCTGGCTTTTCCACTTTTGATGCTTTTACCTCTTCCTTTATTTCATTTGTTGCAGTCTGGGATCATTTGATTTTTTTTCTATTTTGCTCTCTGTAGCCCTCATCTTCCACGTGAGGAGTTTGAGTTTGGGAGAAATTATTATTGACAGCAAATAGAGCGGGAAGGCTTTAAGAAGTGATGGTTAGAATGCAGGATGCTTAGTCGTACAATCAGCATTCATATTTTGCTTCTATTTGATGTTTCTTCCTTGAAGTAGACTTTTACCTTCTATATTTACAATAACAGAATCTGTTTCCTAGTTGGTATCTTTTTCTTGGATCCTTCATTTTTGAATTTTCATTCCTGTTTTGTTTAGTTTTATTTTCATCAGTTGCATCTGTATTATTCCAACTCCAGATTCTGTGCTTCAGAGAGAAGGCTGCTTGTGTCAAGCTAGCGCATTCCTGGGGTAATCCAGCAAAGCTATCTGCCAACATGAGGTGCTGAGAACATAGAATTAAAAAGACGGAAAGTATAGAGTAAGCCTAGTATTTTTGTGTCTGTCCTGCTGACCTGGAGGTTACACTTGTCCGATCATGTTTAATAGCTCTCTATAGATTTCTCATTTATTTAATGTAATTTTATTTCAGATCTATTTACATTTTTGGGCTCCATGACATCTTGTGACACTGAGTTTCATAAGGTGATTCACGTAGCTCCTACTACATATAACAAAAACATTCCTTCCTATTGTTTTGAATCTTTTGTTCTGATTTTGCCTTAAGGAATTGCTAGTTTTTGCTTTGTAGTAGTCTCTAAACACCAGGCAGAGTTGTGATTCCTTCAGAAAATCTCATAGTTTTTTCTGTCAGACAATGACTGTATTCAAAACATGAGAATCAAGATCTGTTTTAAATTAAATTGTTTATAGTTATAGAGTGGTTTCCGTACAGCAACAGGGTCCTTCAGACATTACTCTGACTGAATCATTTTCCAGCATTGACAAATCATCTTCTGAAGCTAAAACTTGTGTGTGAAATGGGATTCTTTCCCGTATTTTGGACCCTGGAAACAATCATTAAATAAAAAATCTAAAAATTGATTGATCAGACACTTCAGGCTCATTTCAGATCTTTGAACATTGCTTTCTAGCTGCTTTGTCTTTAGAAGTTTTGTGATTATTTCCAAATGTATGAGAAATAAGGCTCTTAGAAAGACACACTCTGATGAACTCGTTCAGTGTTAACACATTATTATTTAAATTCCTATTTTGTGCCGTTACCAGACAGAAAAAGGCTTTATTTTCATAATAAAAAAAAATGTGAAATGATGTATTTCCCCATAAGACTTTCAGTAGAAATAGCAATCTGGTGTTCCTTGGTGCTGGGAATGAGTGCTTTTCACTGAAGGAAGTAGAAGTAGCGAATTTCCAGCATATTTAAAAAAAATGTTTTTCTCTACGCTGATGATTCAGGCATTTTCCAGCGACTGCAGTCTCAGTCAATTCCTGCCATTGCTACCTTTGCAGAAGGAGATGTGTCACTGACACAGGGGAGCGCAGGTACACCCCGTTATGACAGGCAGAGTGCTGTTGGTCAGAGCAGGAACTTTGAAACCTGAGAATAACTGAAATAATCCAAGTTTGCTTTCTGAAGCTTTCAAAATCACTTGGGAAGTCAGGCACACAGTGAGTCTGTTTCTCTCCTGTTTGGTCACTTTTACCGTGTTTCAAATACACAGAAACATTTCACAGAAAAACAAATTCATAAAGGTCACGAGTGCTTCATAGTTGGGAGTTCTGAGAGGTATATTTAAGCCCTGGCAGACTTTTAACCTTTTCTAGCTTACAATAAGTTTGCCATCCTCTTAAACCCCTTTGATTGTATGGCTTTTGTTCCCTTGAAAGGGGGACAGGGCTGCCTGGTTACTCAAGCAGATGCCAGGCTTCTGATTTGCATTTGATGAAAGCCACTTGTGAAAGCAGAATCAATGCTCAGATTTACAAACAGTAAATGTGGGTATTGGCTTGTCATTTCTTCTTAGGTTGTTGTCCTATAAAGCTGCTCAAGTCCCACTTTTGCAAGAACATCTTCCTATCACTGCTGCCCATAAGCACTATGTTAGATCGAGATGAAGGGTGAGTAATTATTTTTACCTTCATTATCTGGTTTTTTTTTTATTTTATTTAACAGCAGAAAAAGGAAAGGAAAAAGAGAATGAAAACGCAGCCATTTAGAATAATGCATTATAAGCTGATGAACCATAATAACTAAACTGTGTGTCTGAAGCGGCCTAATTACAGAACACCAGAGGCACAAGAGGGAGTTTATTGTGGACAGCAAAATAGTGCTCTAATAATGCTGTCACTGTTCTGAGTACAGCATCTGTGTGGTTATATCCAGGTAGCGAATGGAACAGAATGCATCAAGAATGAGAGAAATGAGTCTGAAAGGGTTATATATCAAATCAGAGCTAGCAGGGAGAAAGACATTATTTTGAATGAGGTTAACTGAAAGCAAGATGGCAGTGTCTGAACCAGTGTTTCTAAAATAAGGGTACTTTTGACTAACCTATGTGCAAACTCCCACGGACTAATGTATAAAGAGTGTATATGCATGCTGATGTATAGATATAGGAGTTAGAGAATCAGCAACAGTGGGCATTTGTAGCACAATCTTTTAGAGTGTTTTTGTGCCATGAAATCAGCTGTTGCAAACTATATCAAGGCCAGTGCCCAGCAAGAAGAGCTGTAGATATACCTTTTCTCTTGTTAAAGGGTGTCTATGCTTTTCACTTTGAATATATGGCATAACACTATTATTAATGCCTAAAACATCAGTATTAAAAACACATTGTCAACAATGTGGGCCAATAAAAAGACTATAAGAGTTGCCATTTCCCTTTAATATGAACTTGAATGAATCTAACTTGCTTTGGCTGTTGTGTCCTATGTTACTATGCATGCTCCATAAAGCCCTGTTCACTGTGGCAAAACATGGCCATTCTATAACAGGAAAGCCAATAGTTCCCATGTACCAGTTCAACATTTTTTTAGAGCACTGGAGGTCAGAAAAATTACCAACAAGAACAGGACTGAATATAAATCTCCAGGTATTCAAAAGCTCATTCCTTTGTCTTGGCTATTTCTGTTTTTCTGTACTGTACAATACAGTACAGCGCATGGATTCATGAGCAAGATCTAAATGAGCTGTTCCTGCAATGTAGGTGGTAAAGCACATCTCGGGCTAATTCAGCTTTTTCCCATGATAGAATTGCTGTGTTCAGTACAAGATAAATCAGCTCTACCAGGTTTATATCATAAAAACATCAATGAACTGCGTCCAGGGTCTGATCGAGTTTGGCTACATTCAGTTTAGATATCTCTGAATGTAGTTTAATTTTTTGTTGGGGGTGTGTGGGTGAGATACAGGCAAGTTTTTGGATGCAGAGGCTCTACTGTAATGTATTCAGTAGATATTCCCCATTCTCCTATCCATTTCTCTGCTATATCTAAGGTTTTGTATTGTGTTTCTATTTTGTTTTACTAACACATAACTGTATAGTAGAAGTTGTTACAAGTTAAAAAGAAGGATTTGACATCTGTGTGTGGAATAACTGGTGCTTTTGACTCCTGGAAAACTGTTGGAACCTATTTGCTCTTGTTTGGTGGTTGCTGCTTGGAGGATGGGGGGGAAGTTAGTTCCTTATTCTAAACACACCGTCAGGAATAGAAGGTTGTTTGTTTTTTTTCTTTGTCCCTCTTTTTCTAGTAAATGTAATGTGAACTCCTAGTGTCTTATCCAATGACGATGACGATCTGCAAGCCTGCAGTCTCTACTTCTGTAGTCATCTGATTCAACAGTTACAGATAAACATGATAATCAAAATTATCAGCAGTGAAAATATAATTTTTATAACCTCACCTTTATTTATCCAAAATAAAACCCTGTTGTGATAAATAAGGCAGCTGAAACTTCTCAGAACTTGTTTTAGATTGTAGTATCTTGGATGAAATCCTGATTCTACAAGTCAACAGCTGAGTGCTAGTTGACATTGATGGAGCTCGGAATTCAGGGGAGCTTCAATTTCTAATGCACTTAATAACCAGTTTTAGGCACAGATATATTTAAATGAGGATCCCAACAATGGAAAATTTCGTATGTTTATTTAATGCATGTATTCTGAGCTGAACTTAAGCAGAAGCCTAATGTGTATATTTCTTTACAAGACCAAGATTTTTACTGAGGTGGACTGAATTCAGATGTTATTGTCATTGCAGACCTAATCCTACTTCAAGCATCAGTTGAATCTATTCAAACAAGTTTATTTCAGTGGTAAGAACAAGATACCAAGATTTTAGAAACTAGGAGACCCCAATGTCAAATCTAAAGATCTCAGGGGTGTTATCTGCACATAGAATTCTACTTTTTGAAAACAATATTTACCTTTGTTCTATTGCAATAAATTAAAATTCTGAAGTGGTTTTAACACTGCTGCAATAAATCAGTCTTGCCTTGTGGTAGTGAAGAATAAAGAAGAACTCAGGGCATGAAGCAAATGTAGATGTATTTATAATACTGGAGCAGCCAAACTCCTGTTCTTGAAATCTTTGACAATTTGCTTATCTCCCACTTACCTTGGACTCACTTTCAGCTTTATCTGGTTCTTTTGCGACAGACAACAAACTCCACTTGACACCCTCTTCTAATTTGAGATTTTTTAACAGAATTGATATGTAACTTCAGTATCTTTGGCACTCTCATTATTTCTTTTTCCTTCAGGTCTTTGAGAAAGCTGAGTGCTAAGCTATCCTGTTGTAGATAACAGGAAAAAAAGCGGAGTAAATGAGTGAAAGCTGATTTTGGTGCACTGGGCATACTTAGTTTTCATTTTCTAAACTTTTCTGTTTCTGATTAAAGCCACCCTGCCAAACCCATTTGTTTAAAGTTTGTATTCAAAGGAGAAATTAAAACCATTCAAGTTCATTTTAAGTGGATGCTGTACAAAATTGAAGTCAGCTTTAGAAATAACAAGAGGCATGAAACTCAGGACTTGGAAAGCAGTACACCAGCTAAGCAGTCATTCAGGGACATAAAGTACTTTTCTTTAAACCTTAACAAGCGAAGCTGGAATCTGTCTCAAATTTTTCCTAAGTCAGGTTTTTCCTTCTTCAGCTGTTCTTGACTAAATTGCATTAAGCAGTTGCACTGCTTGTCTGCCACACAGCTGCAAGGTTAGGAGGCATTTGTGGTCCATAGTGTATAAATAGCACAAGGAGGACTTTCTGTTTCATTTGGGGTTGTAAGAGTCTCTCCCTTCCCCAGCTATCCAAAATAAGAGAAGGCTAAAGAATACAAAGAGTTTTAGCAAAGCAAGAAGAATAAAATGAAATGCAATGTTCATGTGAGTATACTTCTCTGGGACAATTCGATAGTCATCATACTTTTACTTGAAATGGGAAATGAAAAATATTAAATAACCCAAAACAATAATTTAAATGGAAAATATTGTGTAATTTTGAAAAGTATGATGGTAATTTCATTTTTTTGACCTGGCTTTTCTTTTTAATAATTCTTTCTATTTCAGACTTCTCTATTTATATTGCATAATTTTCTCAATGTACTTGATAGTATTTAGGGTGCATATAAATTGTAAAAATTACAAGTGCTAGAATTTACATAAAATAATCTGGAAATCACCTGGAACTAAAACAGTCCTAGAAGCAGATATGCTAAAGCTTACATTTTAAAGCTCATCAGTTTTCTCCTTCTCAGAGAAACAGAACAAAGAGTAGGATCAGGAGCTGAATTTATCCTCAGTCTCAAAGTATTTTAATCTGAGAGCTGGAAGCCAGAGGACTCCCTCTTTCCTCAGCTACTTGAAGGAATCACAGTCACATAACTAGCTGTTAACCACAGGATCAGAATTTTTCTTAATCCAAACAAATCCAAGGCCATTGCAGATGTGAAAAGCACAAATACCTTTGTTGCATGTGAGAGTAATATGAGGAGAGCAGCTGTAGAAGCTGCAGTTCCAAGTGGACAAGAGTAAGGTGTAGTAATCTGTTTTACAAGAGAGGATGGAATGGGTTACTGCAGTCTAAACTAGAGCTGATACAATAGGTCTCGACCTTTCAAAGCAAGCATCAGAGGAAAAACACTCACTCTGCTTCAGATATCTGTAAACAACCATATGTCTGACTACACCTCAGTCATGCAAATCTGTATAAACTGCAGAAATATCTCCTAATTTGAAATTGGAGGCAACTTGGTGGTTTCCCCATAATGTTTCCTGCAGGCAAAAGTATTACTTTACAAATTACACTAGATGGGAAGCAGAAACTTAGCCCTCATTCAAGGTTTGATTGTGATTGTATAACTAGGCACAGGTGCTTTACTTTAAATATGTTGAGAGCCTGTCTACTGGTGAGCTTGCAGCAGCCCATTCTAAAGCCTTTTTAGTGGATTTGCAAGCATAATTTAGGCAGAAGTGATAGTGTCACTGCACAGGACCTTAAAGGTCTTTTTCAACCTGGCTGATTCTATGATTCTATGACTGGGAAGGAGCAACTAAAGAAAAGTTTGGGCTACTAAAAGAATTCTCCCTTCAAGCTATTAATGTGCAGTGTTGCTGTTGAGTTTAAGAACCAGCCTCTGCTATTAGGGCAAGTGAAAAGGTTAAGGTTGGGAGAGAAATTATATACAAATTCTGGTTGGACTGGAAGGGGACTGGTGAGAATCCGGTGTAAAAAAGGGTACATGAACAGTGTTTAATGTCTTTATTGTAATTGGAATGTACAAAGTGGCTTTTCTAATTTTGAGGCCCCTAGTTTTGTTATCAGTAAAATACTCCTGTGACTTGTGTCGTAGATAATAAGTGGCAGGGCCTTTACACTTAGATATTTTACCCTAAAGTCTAAATTAGCTCCTCGGTAGTTATGCTTTAGTTATATTGTATTTCTGTGTGCAGTATATTGCATTCAACCATTTAATCAGGTTCTTAATATTTAACATTTTTTTAATATATGAAGTGCTTTTGAATTGTTTTGAGAGTTAGCTTCAGCACAGTCTGTGTTATATATAGCTTAATATGGCCCTGGAAATATAGCGTCAGGGAAGGCAAAATAATTTTGGCAGTTCTGCTAGTTGTTATATTGGTTTAAGAATTTCCTTCCTTTGGTTTATTCATTCATTTTTGACCAAATTTAATTCCTTCAGTTGTGCTTATATTGTTACTTATAGGCTTTTTTTGTTGAAACATATCACCCAACACCTTTTTGGATTGATGTGGTTCTCAGCCTAGTCCCGTAAAATGTTGAGGTGGTCATGGGAATTAAAGTTTGGGCAGCCTTGCTTAATAGAATTTTGCTGCCTCAAAATATGATTTTCAAATTCTGAATTCAGGCAATGTATTATCCTTTTTCTTGGCTTTTTGTTTGCAGTTCTGCATGTCTACCCTCTGCCATATCACTGCAGCTGCCAGTGCAGCAGGTTTGGGGTCATGTTTTGAACGAGACCTTCTGGTGGCTTATCAGGAAGAAATGTCTGGGTAGCAATCCTTCATCTAGTGCTAGATCTAGCAATGATTACAGCACTAAAGACAAAGCATGGGTGTTTTTACTGATGTCTCAGCTGTCCTGTATGTCCAAGAAAATGTTTAAGAAAGACTTAGTGATATAAAAATGGAATTCTGACCTTAGCTGATCAATGTTGTTCTGCAGAATTCCATGAAATATTTCCATTTTTACCTTTGTACCTAGGTACCATTAACAACTTGGAACTTACACCAAAGAGGAAAACTGATAAAAGAGCCTGAATCATGATTAATGAAATGTATTCCTGAGCAGGACCTTTCCAACCAGCAAGCAATAAAGACTTCATGCTTGCAAAGCCACATGTTGAACCGAAAGAGCAATAAAATAAGAGGCAATAGAGAACTTGAGTATTGCCAATTTTAACAGGCCTACATTCCTTATCAATTTCAGTATCAGCTGAGTGTATTTTAAATACATTACACTCAATTGTGTTGAACTTAGTGGTAAGATCATTTGGCAAAACCACCTAGGAAAGTATCTAAGGGTTAATGCAAAGAAATAACAGATCTATTTACAAGGTTACATGCTTGAATTTTAATTTTCCATCTCATTTGGGAAAAAGTGAAACTTTTACATGGAAGTGGAGGCTTTTTTATAAAATTAAGTACTTTCCATTTAATGAAATATCACAAGAGTCACTCCGCACCCTAGTGCATGTGAACCTGGTTTCTTCTGCAATTCAGTGTTTCAGATCACAAGTCCACAAAGCAGCAGAAGCATTCTAGTTTTTTTGTAATCTCTGGATGTTTGGTGTATTTGCGCTGATACCATAGGAGTTGTACAACAATAAGCTAAGCATCTATTTAATACCTGCAGTACTTATGCTTTATTATAAGGCAACGATTAATGATTTTTCTGCTGTAATTAGAGCTAACAAGTGAGTGATCACCTCACTTCAGATGTAATCTACAGTAATTAGCAAATACATAAGTTATGCTATGAATAGATGATACTGACCTTTCACTATTTATAAAGACACAACATGAAGAAGGCTGTAAATCTTAATGCAAGTAAAAACTGAGTTCACTTCGATTTAAGGTATAAATAAGAGATGTTAAAATATACAGCTGATCATTTTAAGGTTAAACATGTCCTATGAAACTTTCTGCAAGGTCACAGCCAGCCCACATTGGAGATGGGAGCAAAACTGAAGACCTGCTAATTTAAGGCAATGCTTTTAATTGGTTTTCCTTCTTTGTGGACCCCTACAGATTTTCCAGCAGTGATTCTGACTCTTAAAAATTCTACAAAGATCAAATAATGGCAATATTTCACATCCCATGGATCCCTAAGCAACACTACTCAGAGTAGGGGTGAGAACAACTCATCAAAGACCATTTGCACACAGTTCAGGTATCTATGCTGTTTCTCCATTTTAAAGTCACCACTGTCTTGCAGGCAGATTGAGTCAACAAAAACTTTCATTCTTCAAACTTGTCTGCATTCTATACAAACCAGGTCAATGCAACTTGCTAGTCTCATTAGTTATCTTGCTGGCAGTGAGGAAAAGACTTAATGGGTGAAATATGGGACCCTTTCCTTTCTCTGATCTTGGTGCAGTGTGCCTTCTTTTGAGGACATTTCCAGGGCTGTTTGATTGGGATAATCAACTGATGTCTGCTAGAATTTTTTCCTCTTTCTTTGAAGGGATCTCATAATAAGTTGTTGTACAAATAGAAGCACAAGTGGAATCTAGGGGGATAGTTATGGGGCAAACTATTTGCTTGTAGCAGGCAAATGTAACACAGCTGGATTTATTTTTGGGTGTAATAAGCCACATGTTTCTGCCACTGCCAGTCACTGTGTGGGGTATTTTTTACCAACAAAAGCTATAGCTGTCATCTTTTAGTAACACAAAAGTCTTCAAACTTCTCTGTCATCAGTCCCCAGTATTCCTTATCTCAGAAGTTCAAAGAGAAAGTTTATATTTCTGAACACTATTCCTAGTGCATCTGTCTTGAAAACTTCCAGGAACATGTACAGTTTTTCTGGCTCTGTGGTTAATGATCATGAATGACTCTCCTTTCACTTAAGTTCTTTTTCAGCTACTTTAGCCATCTGCTATTTAACTATTTTCTGAAAGCATCCTTGCACAAAGTGAAAAATGAAAGCAGCATGGTTTCTCCAGTTTAAACAAGCCTGATTCTGTACTGTGTTGAGACTTGGAGTCACTTTGTCTGACAAGAAATAAATACAAAGTGAAGATAAGGGAGGCTGATGCAGACTTCACTGTCCACTTGCTCCTATGATATTAAAAAATAATTTTCTTCCACCATAAGTATAGTCTGAGATATATTGCAGGAAGAATTGGTGTCTCAGCTTTTGAACTGTACGTTTGCCTTTTGATCTTGAGTGTACATCTTCTGCTAATCTCTTCTGCTATGGAGTTTGTCCAGATTTTTCTTCGTTAAACTTTCTTCTGTTCTGACTAATCTCTTCCTCTGGGAACTCTCCTAACTTTACTCCAGGGTATCTTTTTAGCTTTCTATATCTCAAGTGCAGAGCATTTTACAGACCTTGAAACTCAGTGAAAAGATAGAAGGAAGAAGTGATTCTCAGGAAGAAGATTGCATCCTTTCCCACTGAAACAAAGTGTGTTTCCATAACATTGATTGACATTACAGCAGCTGGCCAATCGTCTGTGTTAGTGTCATTTGGGAACAGATTATTATGTGGAAGTATGTTACAAAGTAAAGATGACTTACAGATTGGAGCTAGCTGCCTATTTGGGGAACATATGCACCTGCATAGCTCTTCCCTGGTCATATAATATAGAATATATGACCAATACTGGACAAGGCTATGAGAAGACTGCAGTCTTTCAACATTCCCCTGCACCTACAATCCAGGTAATTATCAGTAACCAAATGATTTTTATTCTAGAGTAGTAGTCTACTCCAGCTAGGGAGTGATGCACTCTGGTACAGGTTAAGAGAAATAACTTATGCTAATATAGCTATATCAGTGAGTCTTATCTATACCAGCAAGAACTTGGACCAGAATAAGCGTTACATTGGAGCAGTTGCACGCTGTTCTGGTAGTTACCCTCTCTGAATGAAGTGGAGAACCCGGGCTTTTACATCTAGAGGTCGTTCCCTGTCCTATGAACATCATTCATGTGTAGGAATGCTCTGCCCCAGAGCCTTTCCAGGTTTCACTAGGTAATTACATTCTACTTGTGCAAACGGTTTCTTCCCTGTTTGTGAAATGCATCCCTTCTTTTCTCTTTTGAATTGCAGACGGTTGTTCTTTACTGCAAATGTCGCATTCCTGTACAAATTTGAATCACCCCATAGCTAATGTCACTATTTATTTGGTTTAGTTCTTTCTACCACACACTGGAGTTTTTGGGGTGGTGGTTTTGTTCACAGCCGAAATTAGTTTTTGTACTGTAATCCAGCAGTTCCGTGAAAATTCGCTTTCAAGTGCTGTTCCTTTAGCGTTTGGGCACTAGGTGTCACTACTGATCTAGGAGAAAAGTGAAGCTTTGTTTCTATTTTTGTTTTAAATTTGTACAAAGCAGAAAATCATTTGTATATTATGACTTTTGTGTTATCTATAAAACCTTATACCTACGGACTCCCTAGTATGGTCGGTAAGGAGGAGTTCTGTTTCCCACAGCCAGCAAAAAGTCTTCTATGCAATCCACTTTTAACTAGAGAAGAGTTAGTAATGTTTTCCCCCAGTATGTTAGCTGTTTTGAACAGAGGATGATTTTTGGTGCAGTTCAAATCCAGCAGCAAAATGTAAAAAGGACAATATCTTTCTTTTTTTCTTTCTTTCTTCTTTCTTTTTTTTTTTTTTTTTTTTTTTTTTATGAATGTAGAAAAGTAGGTTGTAGCAGATTGAGAAGTCAGGTTATATATGCAAAATCAAATGACAAAGTATACTTCTTGCTTGGAATTTCATTTGGGTTTCCGGATTCCCATTCATGTGTTGGAATCAGTAGTTAGAAGGATTAATCAGCCTGCAGACAATATATGGCAATCTCAAGAAAGGCTGGGAATATCAGACTTAAAACCTGATTAAGTATTGAATGGTTTGGCCTTTTACTATTGTATGCAGGAGAACTACATTCGAATCTGGACATAAATCTTGTTCACTTGCTCACTGATAGCTCTCGGTAAATGTGAGGCACCATTTTGGAATGTGTACCGCTATTCTAAGAAAATGAACTTTCACCTTTTAGTGGAGGAAAACCTGCTTCCTTTGCTGCAGTGCTGTATAAACATCTCCTACTCATGTCTATTCTCTGCTCTTGGGATTCAACAGAGCTTAAGAAAAATATTTTAATGGAGACTGATTTGTAACCCCTGCTGAACACCTCAAGAAATAAATGTCTATTGATTACATGCACGTTTCTTCTAATCATTTAATGATCAGCCATTGACAACAAAATGCCCACTCAAAGGTGAAGGCCAGGGGGATGTTGAGTGATCCTTTCATGGAGGAACTAACTATGCATTTTGTCAGTCTCCCTTTTTTTTTTTTTTTTTTTGTTGAGAAAAGCTAAATTCTATGTGCCTGAATCACCTTGTGCTGATCACAGGTGGAGGTGGCTGTTAAAGCTATCAGTGCATTCCTTTTCTCCACCTGGGAGTGGCAAGACTTTAAACAGAGGGAAGTGAGGGTTTAGCCCTCCCTATTGCAGATGCTTTCAAATACAAAGATATTTTCATAGCACAGAGGAAACAAGTTTCAGCTTGTGGTGTTGTACCTGCAATGTGTGGCTATAGTGCTTTCGGTTTTGGGGTTTCTTTTTGGCTACTCAGGAAAATTATCCCCAAGCACTGCTGAAGTGGTATTCAAAAGATTTTTTTTTGTGTAAAGTCTTACCAGAAGAGGATCACTTTATTTGCTCTGCTACTTAATCAGCTGTCTCAGAGTTGATGGCTACTAACAGACTTGTGATTATACTGTTAATAAGAGAGTTTCTGGGTAAAGGTTTTCCTGGCTTACCACTGAGTCTGTCTGTGGGTGCCTAATAGGTACCTTTGCTTCTGCATGGAGCCCTTGCTGATTTATTTTGGAGGGCATCACCTATGACACAGAAGCTGGAAAGAACTGTTTAGCACCTCGCCTTTCCGAACGTTAAAATGTAGAGTTTCCTTCTGGAATCATGGGTTCTTATCCCCAGAGGCTGACTCAGCCCCTCTGCTGCTAGAGGCACATAAGCTTAGATTTGAGGAAATCTTTGTGTTAGTCTATAGTAATAGAAGCCTTGGGTCCATACTGAGCAAGCTAATAATTCTTTGTACCTCTTCGCCAAAGTAGCTCCTCGTTCTTCCTTTTTTGTTGTCTTCTAATCATAACAGCTATTTACAAATCTAGCTGCCTCAGTGTGCATGTTGTTCCCACAAGAAGTCTCAGGCAACATCACAGCCTCTAAGGTAAAATCTGCACCCATGTACTAAACCATGCAAGTACTGAGAAGGGGAGAAACCAGACTGCTCTGCCAGAAAAGGAAGGGTGACAGAAGCATAGATCTGCTACAAAATGGTTTTGTGAACTAGTCTGCGCAGCTTCAGTTAGATATGTCAATAGCTCCAAATTTGAGTTCTTTTAAAGGTATTTGCTCCACTTTTTCCTCCTCAAGCTTTCACATGTACTATGTACATAGAAAACCCTCCCCAAGGAGCCAAGAAAATGTTTCCTTTAAATTTGTGACAGCAGCAGCAGTACTGTTGTCCATGTGTTTAACAAGAGCAGAATTACAGTAATGTTCCTGCAACATTTGAGCAAATACAGTAAGTATTTCCACGATGTCTACAGCTGGGATTTTGTAATGCTTACTGCTTTAACCAGTTTAAATAAAACAAGGCAAGTCTGAAGCTAAAAGCCCCAATCTGATTTGCTAAACAAGTTGTGTCCTGACTCTTTGTGTAGATCCTAAATCTTGCTCCAGCTGTTAATCAAAATAAATGCATAATTAAGGAGAACTACTCCTTATTACTATTTAATTTCCTGATAAAGACATTAAATTAAATTAGAAGGAATTTCCCCAAAAGCCCCCATTCCAAACCGAATCCCTGCACTAACAAGCTATTAGATTTTTCACAAAACAAAACAGCAAACAAGAAAAAAATCTACTTTTGGGCTTTTAGATTTGTGCAGTTTAATTGTTGGTCTGTTTCCCTGATAAGGTGAGACTAGTCCCATGTCACTAGGGGAATGGTGTCCTGCTGTGTTTTTCCATCCTCATTTACAATGATTATGTTATCAGGCTAGCCAGGCAAAAGGGTGGAGCAACTATAATTTCAAAGCAGGATTAGGTTGAAATAACGAGGTCACCAAGTTGTGGTTGTCATGGCAACGTCACATCTAAGAATATGGGATGCTTCTAGGAGATGAGGCAAGCCTGGAGTCTCTCTCCCTTTGCACAAAATCCCAGACTATTTCTGTAAAATTACTTAACTGCTTTTAAACACTTTTCCCCCCCCCCAAAGTGGCTTTTGCCAAAACAGTGAATTCAAATTGTACTCCTTTTTATTGACAGGGTCTTAAGCGTGTTTATCTCTGATCTGCTGTTGATCCTATTTTCCTGTCATCTTTTGATTATATATTTTGGCTGTCTTTAAAAGATCTTTTGTTTTACATCAAATACAAAAGCTTGAGATAATTCAAGCACTGCTCAGGTGTTTTGATTCTCCTTGAGATTTCACAAGCTTTTAAAACATAGGTTTCTGTCTTGAGTCATGTCCTGTCATGGGACCTCTCTCACACCCACGAATAAGAACAGTGTTTTGCTGTTAACTGTTGTATTTCTGTCCTAGTAACAGTTAGTATTCATTCCTTAGTACTGTTTGATGTTTTCTTAAAATAGGGGATAAACTATTTTTCTTTTTGGTAGTGCCTGAAGATTATTATCTTTAAACATGTAATTTGTCATTGTTTCAAGTTACATTGGGTAGGACAAATTCGAGTGGCTGTAGAGCCTTACTTCACAGTGCCACTGCTCTTCGCCGACTTTGAAGGGAACTTCATGGTACAAACTCCTGATAAACACAGTAGGAAGCAGCTTCATTGTGTGGGTAAAATCTCACCAAAAAGGTTTTCTTTTCCTTTTGCAACTTTTATCTATGCTTTAATGTTGGTGTAATATTATGATATAAATCTCACAACACACAATTCTATTGAAAGCAGTTTGATTTTTTGCTTTTTCATGATGAGCATCTACTGCTATCAGTAAAATATAGTGTTTAAGTGTGGCAGGCTAAGGGATTTGTGGAATCAGAGAGTAAGTTACAAAGAATAGTAATTAAGGAGGCAGGGTAGACTGTAATGGTAGTCTGTGGGTTTTAGTATGTAGTCTGGGGGCACTGAAGCCCTAATTGTCTTACAAGATCTTGTATTCTTCAGTGACTGGGGCACTTTTGCTTCTGCGCTGCAGAAGTCTCTCTGCTGGTGTAAGTTCTGTCCCATTATCTGTTTATCAGCCTAGTTACCTGGAACTTGCAGCTATGTAACAGATCTAAAGACCACTACCTTTTCACATATTTTAGTTGAAAGAAGCAGGTGAAAATTCAGACAATGGCGTAAACACAGAAGGTGATCATATATGGCCCTCTGCTACTGGACTTATATGGAATGTAGGGTGGGGGTTCCTACAAATAAAAAACAGACTGACAGAAGCTGTTTTTTTAATAATGCTATGAAAAAGTTATCAGGCCTGCTATATATATTTGATACAGTTTTTGTTTAAAAGAGAAATAAAGAAAGGAGGCAGAAAATACCATATTCAGCATCTTGTTTCAAGGACATGAGATGGAAAGTCTAAGGGTAATTGGTGTTTTTAGGCAACCTCATTTTTGACTAACATCAGACTGCCTTCAGAGGCTAGTATGGATGTTTTCTGTTTCACCACCTCCCCTTTTCCTCCACTATTCAGTTAGAGCTTTTGAAGACTGTGGGTTAGAGCTTTTGAAGACTGTGGTGTCTTGCACTTTTGCAAAGTGGATGATTTCCATCTATAGTGAAATAACTGCTTAGTTCTGAGAATAAAAAGAAAAAGAAATCTTTGCTTTGGTGTGGAATGCACTGTTTAACCAATCTGTACCAGAGTACTACTTGCTTTCTGACTTTGGAGGAGATGCCTATTATTTTCCACAAAGGATATTTTAATGGCGGCCTGGAAGAGTTAGAGATCAGCCAAGTGAAGTTGGGCTCCATTTATTTAACAGGTCTGCCACCTTGGTGGTCCATGAAAATAGGAATTCCCCTCTTTTTTTTTTTTTTTTTTGCAGCTTTGTATCCTGTCCCAAGGAGAAGCTATCGATCGTTACTGAATGGATTGTCTGTGTTTTTTCTGTGACCTTAAGATATAATATTCTTGAGTGAGCTGCAGATCTATCTGGGAAATAAAGGAAAAAAAGTAAAACCAAATTGTCAGTGGGTGAATCCACCAGATGGTGATGTTCTACCAAATTATTTGCAAGTTGATCTTGCAGTAAAAATCTTGAAGGGATTCTGATTACTTTTTAAATTTTAGATGAATGAGTTGCTTCACTGATAATTAGGTTTGGAACAAGAACTTTTTTCTCCCCATGGTGAAGAGTCTACCCTGTTTGTGTCCAGCACAATGGTCACAGTGAGGAATGGGGAAGAAATATCTGTAGCTTCTATTGTACTGAATCTGGCAAAACTGGCATCCTAGAAGACAGATTTACATGGCTGCTTTACTGTCATGGACACCATGAACCTGAGAGCCTTGCTTACCATTTAGGGCAGTTTATTTCTGTGAGAAAGAAAGCACCAGAATGAGAAGGCTGAGGAGGGTTTCTATTACTGTATTGTTCCATGGCTTCTCTTTCCTTAGCCTGGAGGATCATGTGGATGAATGCCAAAGGTTTGGTTTGCTGGGTGGGGCCTCATCTGCATCTCAAGCTGGAAAAGAACAGATCTGCTGCATTCACCCTCCCTTTTCCTTGGCTGCTTATTGAGTTGAACAGCCCTCAGGAAAACTGTGTTATGGAAAGTTACACAATTTAAAGTCTAGCTTTTCTATCTTGATATACAATAAACATCACTGCAGCTTATGCACATGCACTGCAACCACTCAGATGGAAAGAGCTTTGCTATTAAAAATTGTTAGTTATTGATTTAGTTTAGGAGCAACTGCCAGTAAAATTGGATCCTTCAAAAGTCTTCACCAATTTTATCTAACAGAGTTAAAGATTCTCAGAAAACGCACGGAATGTTTTTTTCTGTTTAGTCCTAAACTACAGTTAGAAAAATGAAAATGATAATTTCTTGGTCCATTTTATATTCGTCTATTTCTCACTGTCAGTGACACTCTTCTGCATGCAGAACTCTAGTGAAGTTATTCTGTAGGAGATCAACCACCTGTAAACAAAAATTGTGCTGAATTTGAACCAACAAGGTCAAGAGGGCCAGTAAATATGCTTCCAAATTCACCATTTCTAATGGGAATGCACTTCCCAAGATAGACTATCAGTGACAGTAATACTAATCCTCAAGTTAGGTTTGCCAAAGAAAATACTTATTACATTAAAAAAATAAAACAATGAAATTGAAATGCTATTGTACATCAAAATGATATTGTACAGCAATTGCAGATAAGAGTTTCAGTAAAAGTTATTTCTGTCAATGAATTCTGAGCTGTGAAGATGGTCTGCCTTTTCTGATAGTAGTGTCCTACTCTAATTTGGGAGAATTCCACTTCAAGTCAGGTCTCGTGGTGGGAATACTGATGCTATTGGTACCAATTCGGTTCACACATCCAGATTAAATTCAGCTCTTTGCCACAGTCTGCTTGGTAGAGGTGGATCATCTAGGGCCATGGTGCATTTGAAAGGAAACAGGAGGATGTTCCTTCTCCCTGCCAGGATGACATTAACTACATGCTGTGGGTGCTGGCCATCTCCCTCAATACTGTTAATCCAGTTTTCTTCATGTCCTTAGCCTCCTTGTTCTTTGCCAGGACATCTGGGACTGATTTTTGTGTGGTTGCACCAACACTGTAAACACAAGTGTGGTAGTTCTCCCCATCCCTCACTGCTTTTCTAGAGCTCAGCTGTGTGTGCTCTCAGTTTTATGGATTTTGTTTTCTCCTGAAGCAAAAAAAGATGAAGAACTGCTCTCTTATGAGCTGCATGCATTGGTCACTTTTTGCTGTCACTCTGGAAGAGTAGCCTGTATTTCCTCAATCCATTCTGCACTCCCATTTTCTGAGGCACGAAACCAGCTCTGTTTGCTGCCATTGGCCTTCAGAGTCCAGCGTATTTTCAACTAAGAGTTTTTAATGGTGTAACTTTTCAAGTAGCAAAATTGTTTGAGGTACTTGGGCTGGATTGTATCAGCTAGAGGAAGCTGCCACATAGGCTTTTCTTTTGTACTGTACTGTGCAAATCCATAGATGATTTGCTCATTAAATTGGTTTTCTTGCACAGCCAAGTGTTTGATGGAAAACACTGAACATTCAACAAAGTGTGAGAGAGCTTACATGCATTTTCCAAGTTCTGTAACATTCATTAGGAAATTACTGAGGAACATGCAAAATCTGAAAAACCCAGCCGATATTCTGATGTACTTTAGCTTCACATAGGTGGATGGCACAGTGCTTGTCCTATGAAAGCTGAGAGTGTGCAGCCAATTTACTCCACTACACAAATGGAGGGTTTGAGCTGTGGCCAGAAGTGTTTGTAAACTCTTTGGGATTCTTCAGCATTTGCCTTCAGGTATTTGATTTGGTCACATATTTTGATGAGAAGTGTGATCAAAATCAAGTTGTGCTGTGAGCAGCCGTCCTCTATTACAAGTTTGTGTCTAATAGTTGGGTTCCCTTCTGTCTAGTATCGGTGAAGTTCTGACAGTAGCTTTTCCCATGAGTAAAACTGCACTCACCTGTGTAGATTTTCTGTTGTCTAGTAAGGTTTTAGTTCACACAGTTGAACTTCCCTCACTCAAGTCACTAAGGTATCCTCTAAGCAGCCATTAATTTTAATTAAAGGAATAGGAAAATAATAACTTCGAAACTATTGCCCTTCTGTCAAATCTGGTTGAGCTTTGCCAACTTCTGTAGGAAAGAAGGGGTCAGGCTGACAGATGAGAAGTCACACTGCAATTGCGTAATCTTGTTTCTTATGAAACCAGGCTAACAGGGAAGCATTAGATGGCTGATCTTCAAACCTGTCCCAGACAAGGGAATCTTGCAAAGGAAATGGTGCTTGTAGTGTCATACAGACTATGTTTGTGAAACGTATGCTAGTTTGGCACCTAGACTTCAGTGAAACTGCCCAACTAAATTGTTAGTGGGAGCTGTGCCATCTGAACAGATGGGCATGTGTGGGCAGTCAGTAGTCATGTTTGTTCTTCATTTATGGGAATTTAGACCAGGATTCGAAATACCATGAAGCATAAAAAGCAAAATGCCCTGTAGGCTATCCTCAGGTTTACATCCAAACTAGGTATTGTGAGCATTTTGCTGTTACATAGAGGACATCCTGTCAGTAAGCTAGTCTAGGACAGGACATCTGACAGAAAGAACTCTTGGCTTGAATACTTCACCTACCTTAGTATTCGGATTTGTTAATTCATTCTGTCCTACCAACCCAAGCCATGTTCTCTGTCAGTCTTTTGACCATGTTATTTTTGCATTTGAATCCTTTTAACGACTTTCCCATATTTGCTGCGTTCAATTCCATCCTACTTGCACTTGTAACTGTGAGTGATTCCAGCTGTGCCTGGAATTCTGTTCACTTCTTTCCACATCATCGTCTTGCCTATTAGTTGAGGTGAAGTTACCTCTCAAAACATATGGGTATATACACAAATTGCAATGAGGTAGGTTAGGCTGGAAACCTAGTGTGACAACTGCATCCCCACAACTACCTAACTGTATTCTCTTCTTGGCTGTAAATAGAAGTTATTTTGCTCCACTTTCTTACCCATTTAAGCCTGAGCATGACCAGGCATAGAAGCAGTTGTTGAGTGGTAGCTATCCAACTATGTGTAACCTTACAGTAACTTCCATGTGTAGCCAGTCTAAGCTTTCTTCAAAATATTTAGCTACTACCTGCAGTATTGTACCCAAAGTTCAAAGTAGTTTTAGGCCTTTGTACATTAGGAACATTTTACAATGTTTCTGTTGCAGCAAAAACTTCTAGTTGAGACAGGTCATACCAACAAAGCAGTGCTTCAGCTACAGTGGCCTACGTGTGATCATCAAATGCAAAAAAGCTTAATCACAGTGAGACTTTTGCTTGTGACTTTGTTTCCCCTATGCTAAGGTTTTGGACAGAATGATGATACCAGATAGGTCTGATTTTTATCACTTTCCATCTTGATGTAGGTAATCCAAGATCTTTACATGCACACCTGGCCTTATCGAAAGCACACATGTTCTGCAATAGAGTTAGATAATAGCAGAGTTGAGTGATGAAATTTTAAGCCTGGCCCTTCATCTGTTCATACTGTGTGGTATGACTTTGAATGTCTGTAAACGTTCTGTCTTATTTAGACTAAGTCTCATGAGACAGGGACCATGTCTTCCCCTCTGTATCACACAGACTCAGATACCTTGATGGCACTCAAGAAATAATAAATAATTTTAGAGCAATATTGTTGAGAGATCAGCCACATATGGAGTGTTTCTGGCCCATTTGATGCAGTGGAAATTCTGTGCAGGAAGTCAAAGAGGTGGCTAAGGTCAGAATTGGGGTTTACAGAGTCTCTGGCAACTTTCTTAGGCACATGTTAAAACAAATGTTCCTCAGATTCCAGAGGAAAGCAACAGGCAATACGCATCACCTGCCACAGACCTACATGTGTGTGGAGACCTTTTCCCAGATACAGCCTTTCATGACGTGTCATTTCTGTGTCTACTTGTTTGGGCACTTTCTGTCTAATTTATGGGTAATCATACTAGCATGGGGGATAACCATGTGTTTTGTGACTTAAAAGGGCCCTATATAAACACACTTTTCTTGATTCCTGTGCATCCATTCATTTATTAACACTTGCACAAATGCAGTACATGCACATAACAGCTGTTCTGCTGCAAGTAAGGAGAGGGGAAAAAGCACAGATGTCCAGAACAGGGTAGTCTGAGCAGTCAGTCAACAGCCTCAGTTGTTTGCTAGGCAGGGATAACTTGAGAGCTGCCAGAATAACTGCCTGTGGTACTCGCCAAGGAGCCAAATACCCTGGCTGAGACTATAATCTACGGACTGGCATCTGGGCTCTCTGATTGTCATCAGTTTCTGAGCATGAAAGAGGAGGAAGTGGCTAATATTAACAGAATTAATTAACAGAGATGCTCTCTGCAGCACTTTAAAATTAATTGTTTCAAATATTTTCCTATTAAAAAAAAAAAAACAAAACACAAAAAACCCATCAAAAACCCCACCAGCTATTGGGGAAATAATTAAACATGGTTTTGAGAGGGAAAAGGCAGTGCTACCCAAGAAATGCAAGGCTCCATTTAAAGTTTCATTCTCCAAATGACTGTGTTATGGCTTCCTTTGCTTAGATGTTTCACTCCACACTGCACTCCTACTATTCAGCTAGGCATCAAGGCAATTTTCATCTGTTCCTGTAGGCTAAGTGGTTGCTATATGGAGAGAGGTGTAATTCAGTTCCTCTGCATGGGTATGACTGCACCTCTGTTTCCTCTTATGTGCCCTGGGATACTTTTGTGCTACAAAGCTAATGTATCCACTAGGTCGTATCTTCAAGAATATCTCACAAACTTCGTTGTTTCTCTTTTGTGGACAGTCTTGTATGATGTGAAAGCCAGCAGCTTTAATGTGACATGAGAGAAATCAGCTCTACCCTGCATCTTTACCTACTGATGCCTTACAAAGTGAAACAAATGTTAAATTAGGTACCAGGGTGCCTAGTCATAGATCGTGAAGTTGCATTAAAATGTCTGAACCTTAGCATCCCTGCATGCTTCTAGGTTTTATACCTGAATACATGTAGCACTGCTTAGCAGTTTCAGATGAGAATCTGAGAAAGGTTGCTCAAGTGGAAGGCAGGGTCCAACTCTTCAAGGAGCAGATCTATGGTTGTCTGCTTTGCTATTTTATGGTCCTGTCACTTGACAGCATCTAAACCTGAGCTGAGGTTTCTGATTCTGCTGCTGGGAAGGTGGGGAGAGCTTGGCCATTCTTGGTCATAGCTGTAGGGGCTTACACATTCTGCTTTAACCAAATGGGGACTGGTAATACTTTTTCTGACTAGAAGCCTGGAGTTTTGTCTTTTGTGATGCGAATACAAAGGCTTTTTTATTTTCTTTTAACATCTCTAAACACCATACCACAATTTGTTCCTAAAACCAGAAAGAGAAATTGAGTAGCTGCAATCTGCTATCACTGCTGCACCACTGAGTAATCCACAGCAAAGAGGACTTGTAGATGTTAGGGACAGATCTCCTCTATAAGGAATAGCACACAGAGATGTGATAACTCCTTTCTCCCTATGTTGCCTCTCTTGTTTTCAGGAATGGAAGAGGCTGTAGTTGTGATTAAGAAGTTTTTGAGCTAAATCCCTTGCTTTTGTTACTGCCACAGGGAATGAAATATGAAAAACGTTAACAGCAGGCTACGGAAGAGTCATTGAAAAGATCACTGGAATAATTTTTTGAATGGCTTTCTGTTGTTGGATGTTGTAGTAAAAAAAAAAACCAAAAAAATATCCCTTGCACTAATATTTGCTCTGCACTGTGTTTTCCAAAACTATTCATGTTTTGTTTAATGTTTACAGTCTCAAAAGTACACAGTTTGGATGCTATGGACTTAGTAGGTTCAACAGGCAGAGCAGAATAGAAGACAAAATTTTATCAGTGGAAGCAGAGAACGGACATTTTGATTCTTTGAATTTTGTAAAGGCCAAAAATGCTCGCCGCTTACTATTTAAATGCCTTCTTTTTACAGAAAGTAAGGTCTTTTTCAGCTTAAAGTTAGTGCCTACATCACAAGACACTATTGATGACCTGTAGGGCCTCTCACCTCCCTGACTCCCAGTTTAATGTTGCAATAGAAAAATATAAGAAAAAATTAACTGACACCATAGAGCCATTTGCTTGTCTGACACCCTTCATAATAGTCAGTAATAAGTAAGAAATGAACAGAAACCCAGAACAGTATACTATAATGTTTCTTCTCTATACCTTCTCCATTCTTATTTTACTTCAGCTTAAGAATCTCTTGAACTTTCAGTTCTATCCAGTTATTTAAATTTAATATCCTTGACACATTTTTGTTAATTAGTCTGATCATTATTTAGATGTATCCATATTTCTGGCATCCACAACATCTTCTTGAGTTGACTTCCTGGGCTATTTAGGCATTAGGTAGAAATCTGTTTCTCTTCAGTTCTGCCGAGCTTGGTAGGAATTAATATTTGCTCCTATTAAATGGAAAGTTCTGGCCATGTCAATCTGATCAGCTTGTTAGACTGTCCAGTGTACTTTTGATTCATAAGAGCATCCTCTTGTCTTCAGTACTTAAAATCATAGAATTATAGAATCATTAGGGTTGGAAAGGGCTTTAAAAGATCATCTAGTTCCAACCCCCCTGCCATGGGCAGGGACACCTCACACTGGGCCATGTTGCCCAACGTTCTGTCCAACCTGGCCTTGAACACTGCCAGGGGTGGAGCATTCACAACTTCTCTGGGCAATCCATTCCAATGCCTCATCATCCTCACAGTAAAGAACTTCTTCCTTCTATCTAACCTGAACTTCTCCTGTCCAAGTTTAAACTCATTATCCCTTGTCCTCTCACTACAGTCTCTAATGATGAGTCCCTCTCCAGCATTCTTGTAGGCCCTCTTCAGATACTGGGAGGCTGCTTTGAGGTCTCCAAGCAGCCTTATCCTCTCCATGCGGAACAGTCCCAACTTTCTCAGCCTGTCTTCATATGAGAGGTGCTCCAGCCCTTTTATCATCCTCGTGGCCCCCCTCTGGACTTGCTCCACCAGCTCCACGTCCTTCTAATGCTGAAGACACCAGAAAGGTACACAAGTATTCCATGTGGGATCTCATGAGAGCAGAGGAGACGGGCAGGATCACCTCCTTTGACTTGCTGGTCACATTTCTTTTGATGCAGCCCAGCATGTGGTTGGCAGATACTTGATTCACTTGGATCAATTAGTAAGGGCTTCTGTTGTAGATCACTAAATCAATCTTGGTTTTGGGGTTAGCAATTAATTTTCCCCCACGTCAAACTAGCTTGGACTGTGCAGGGTACTTTGCTTTCTTTTTTCTATGGAGAGAAGAGTATCCTAGGATAATAGGATACTATACACTTTCACTAAGGAAATTCCCTGCTATTATAAGGGCATATGAGATTGAATTTCTATTCTTTTCCTTTATAACATTGCTGTATGTGGCCTTTGTTATTTTTGTTAAGTTTCAGGCAGGAAGACTACTGAGCTCGGTTAGTTAAAAGTTACATGTGTTCACAGAGTCTTCTGAACTAAGTACCTATTATGTGGTTACCCAACACTGTGAAGACCTGGATTCAGTGACATAGGTATCCTAGATATCTAATAAAACATATATATATAGAGAGATTTCTAATAAAACATATATATAATATATAGTTGTATATATATCTGTTTTTCAGACTGGCAGCACCAGGAAGTCTTCACCTTTTCTTCTTTGGACTGTTTCTTCAGGCTCTTTGCTCTGTCTGCAGCTTTGCAGGAACAAAGACTCCAGTTCATGTTCTCCGTTCTGGCTTCTACTGCCAAACTACTCCAAAACTTTGGCCACTATATTTCCCTAGGCAGCTATTCATCTTTCAGCCTCTAAAAGGCTTTTTATCAAGTCTGTCTCCACAGAATAGGAAAGCAATTCATTCCATAGTAAACACCACTGCTAGCCTGATGTCCTTTTCTACCTGAGATGTTAGGAAGATTTTACCCTCTGATTTTGGGCTTCAGTTCAGGAAAACTCCAGATTCTTTGATTCATGTAAAATCTGACCAAGACGACTTGAGCCCTATCTCCTTTTTCAGTAGTGGTTCACCAAAAGATTGTATTTCAGATATTTCAGAGCTATGTCCGAATTCTTTGACATGTAAAAAATATCATCTAAAAGTACCACATCAAAGTGGCATGGAGGTAAGGGAGCTGAAGATTTCTTTTTTCTACTGGTTCCTCTTCTGCTTCCTGGAATAGAATGTGATCTCTACAGGCAGAGTTTGATTTGCAGGAGATAAACTTTTGTATGACAGTCTCCAAGCTCAGTGCTTCTGCTCAGAGAAAGAAGCCACAGCTTGCCTAGAGCTTAACTGAGAACAGTGATCATGTGGTGAGGAGCCTGAAGAGGTGGTATTCCCATCTTTCCTGGCTAGAAAAGCACCATCCTTTCCCCCATTCCAAACCCATTCATTTAGATTAAAATAACAGTGGGGAGATCTTTGTAATAACTGTTTAGGTTTTGAGCCTTTAGAATATCCTCATATTGTGTTTCAAGCTTATCTCTGCCAAAATGACAACTCTTTTCCTTTTTATTTTTAATAAAAGTTCAAATTTTCTCAAAATATCAACTCTTCAGGAACTGGAATAGAAAAATAAATAAGCATGAAACAACTCAATATTGTTGGTGCAAAATCACAAGGATTTTCAGAGTCACTTGGGCTTTGCTTTTCTCAGTCCCCAGAAGGAGCAACAGTCAATCTGTCTTTCCCTGAATGGGAACAGGAATACCAATGGAGGGGGCATCCTAGGTGTAGTGCTAGGTTTAGAAATGATGGGCTGGAATGTATAACAAGGACAGCAATCCAAAGAAGAGGCCAGATTGAAGGAGAGAATTAATATATTTCAGTTTCATCAACTTTGCCAGTATTAGCCCCTTTCAGATGGGGGAGGAACTTTGGATTATATACCTTACCTCCAAGAAGTTAACTTTTGGGCTTGGCTAGGGTTGGAAATAGTGTGCTGCTGTAACAAGTGGTGGCATGTGAAAAACAAACTCTCTCAGCTGGCTCTGAGACTCCTTAAAACATTGGGTGAGGTTCTGCTTGGGCCTCTGCCAGTTTGCTTTGGCATAAATCCTGGCAAAAATGGCTGGCACTAGGAAGTCCGCTGGGAAGAAAGGTTATGGCAGTACAAACTGCTTCAACATCCCTTGTACCAAAGGCTGTTCCAAGAGGCCATTGCAAACCAAAGGGTGTACAGTTTTAAAGGTGGGTCAGCATGGCTGGCAGATCTGAGGAATCAGAAAATGTTTGAGTTGGGAAAGGACCTCTGGACATCATTCTGTCCAAGCCCCCTGCTAAAACAGGATAAACTGTAGCAGTCTGCCCAGGACTGTGTCTAGATGACTTCTGAATATCTCCAAGAATATAGACTCCAAAACCTGTTCCAGTGCTCAGACACCCTTACTGTAAAAAAGTGTTTTGTCGTATTCAGAAAGAACCTCCCTTGTTTCAGTTTGTGCTCATTGCCTCTGATCCTGTCACAGGGTACCACTGGCTCCTTCTTCTTTACACTATCCATTTAGATACATGTAGGTATTGACTAAATCCCCCTAAGCCTTCTATTCCATAGACTGAATAGTCCCAACTCCCTTAGCTTTTCCTTAAATGAGAGATGATCTTGTGCCTACATCACATTTGTGTTTCTTCACTTGACTCTCTCCAGTAGATCCATGTCTTACTTGCCCAGAAATCATAGAATCATAGAAGAGTTAGGGTTGGAAAGGACCTTAAGATCATCCAGTTCCAAACCCCTGCCATGGGCAGGGGCACCTCACACTAAACCCTGCCATCCAAGGCTCTGTCCAACTTGGCCTTGAACACCACCAGGGATTGAGGATTCACAACTTCCTTGGGCAAACCATTCCAGTGACCCACCAACCTGACAGTAAAAAATTTCTTCCTCATATCCAATCTAAACTTCCCCTGTTTAAGTTTGAACCCGTTACTCCTTGTTCTCTCACTACAGTCCCTAATGAAGAGTCCCTCCCCAGCATCCTTATAAACCCACCTTCAGATACTGGGAGGCTGCTATGAGGTCTCCACGCAGCCTTCTCTTCTC
>JANRGW010040700.1:0-25533 GCA_024733675.1 Psilopsiagon aymara
CTGGATATGAGGAAGAAATTCTTTACTGTGAGGGTGGTGAGGCACTGGAATGGGTTGCCCAGGGAAGCTGCAAATGCTCCATCTCTGGCAGTGTTCAAGGCCAGGTTGGACATAGCCTTTGGTGGTATGGTTTAGTGTGAGGTGTCCCTGCCCATGGCAGGCAGTTGGAACTAGAAGATCTTAAGGTCCTTTCCAATCCTAACTCTTCTATGATTCTACGATTCTATGACTGATGTGATTATAGGATATGCACAGGAATGTCCATGTATCCTCTACTTCTACCTTTTCCAGCGTCTTTGTGAAACAGTGTTTGCAATTTCATGGGAAAATAATCTTTGATATTTAGGAGCAAAGATTTATTTTAGGAAAAGACATAAATTCTTAGACATTTTTTTCCTGACTGTGCCAGATCAGAATGTAGCAGGAAACTAATGTAAAAGCATGTGCCACTGGGATGAAGAGGCCTCTTTTAGAAACCTCTGAAGTTTATTGAGGTTTTACTAATCGTTACAATTTATATATCCACATTATCATCAAGTGAGAATAATAAGCTAAAATAACATGAGCAAATACTACTACTTAAGAAAACAGATTTGTCTACAGTATCTAGAATTTCTCTTTGTAACTTCAGTAGATCTGCAAATTAGGAACTTTCTGCTGAAGAATATGACCATCACTGTTTGGCATTTTAAGAAGAAAGGGATAAGAATTGAATATGTAAGTAATACAGGCTTACAAGAAAAAAGCTGTAACAGCTTGCTAATGATTGTTAACAGTTAGCATTGACTGACTAAAATATGCAGAGGGTTCGAAAGGAGTACCTATGAAAGATTGTTTTATTTGTTAGAATTTTCAGTAACTCTTAAAACACATCATATTTTCCTATACTTGTGATTGCAAAGTTTAAATTTATGAAGAGAGAGTTCTCCACCTCTAAACCTCTGACTTCTTAAAAGAGAATAGTAAACCAACTGGTGTGAACAGCTTACTTAAAAATTTAAATGTCAAAAAATTAAAATGTTACTTTCTTCAGGATAGAAGGACATTTGAAAACACAAGTTATGACAAACATTGCTGGACAATCACCATTCAGATCACTGAAGAGAACTGACCTTCTCATATTAGTAACAAGACTCCTGGGTCCACGGCATGTACAAGACGTTTTCTTAGAGGTGTGAAGTTGATGGCAAGCATATGCTTTTGTCTTCTGGTTGTCTTGGCTAAGTTTACTCAACACTGTTCAGAGGTAAGAATAGCAGCTGTTTTCCCTCAATAGCTAATGTGCTGTCATGCTGCACTTTATGTATGCATCACTAAAGAAGAATTAAATGTGCAAATTGATATGTAGAAAATTTAAACCCCAAATCTGTCATTTAACACACTTTACAATGACAGATAAGAAAATTAAGGATATGATGCATCCATGGCTTCTTTTTTTAGGATAGGAGATAAACTCTTTCTAGTAGCTTTATTCTTGTTTGAAAAGTACATTGAACTCAACACAAACATTTCTAATTCCTCATTTAATGTTCTAGTTTAGTGACTTTCAGCTCAGAGCAGAAATATTTTTGAGACAAAAATGCTGACAGTGGGACTTCAAAAATAGTTTTGGATGAACTCAGATTACAAGTAGTTCATACATGCTTCCCAAAATGGACATAACAACAGGAGACTTTTCTCCCCCATCTAAGAGGTTACTGTGGTCTGTGGGTTTCTTTGTGTGGGAGCTTGCATCTTCATACACAGAAGTATAAGAAAACAGCCTGCAATAAGGCACAAAAATAAAATGTAATATAGAAGTCTTCTGAGGTCTTGGGAATTCTGGGCAAAAGTTAGTCAATAGCATTATGGAAAAGGAAGCTATAAAATGTTCCTGAGGAGATTGTAGGCTCCAGAGAAGCAATCAATTTGAGGATGAGGCATGACAAACCAGAAATGCGACTTTAAATAGACAGTGAGTTTAGTTAAAGTGAACAGCTCATTGAGGGTCCAAAATGAAAGATGTTAAAGAAATCCCATGGTTTATGTTGCACAGGGTAGCAGATTAGATGAGCACAATTATCACTTTTTGATTGTTAATTATGAAGCCATTAACCTTCATTTTTTCCTGGTGTCTCTTCAGCAAATGGATGAGCTGCATAGACACTTATCCTATGTAAACTCCTAAAAGCTGCTCCAAGTGTTGAAGTCAACAGAAGAATTTCCATTGCCTTTGGTGCACATTAGTTCAGGTGGTGGCTAGCAGCAAAATCCATCAGCATATGCACATGCAGCTTCCACATAGAATATTGCTTCTAAGGACATAATGTGTGGGCCAGTTGGGTCTGGTGTGGCAAAAGCTAACCTATTCGGACTTCAACACTAAAACCCAATGGCATAAATGTGCTGTGCCCTGAAAAGCTGTGCCGGTTCCCACCAGGATTGTCACTAATTCTGCTCCTCTGCCACTTCCTTTTCTTCCAGTTTTGCAACTGGGTGTTCAGAGGTGAAATTTATACTTATGTTAATGTTCTTTCTGTGCAAGACGTGGAAGATCAAGACAGGGTGCCTTTCAAGTCCATCTTGAACTGATTGAGAAGTGGGATTGCTGTGTGCCAGCTTGCACTTCCGGTCTCAAAGCTGCAGTAGAAATTTATCATCTTGTCAACTCTGGTTCTTTTAAGTTCTTGTCAGAGAGAAATTCAATGGTGGCCAAAATATTTTTGAGATTGGCAACTTCCCTTGCAACAGTTTACCATTTTCTGGGGTAGTATTTCTATCCAGTGCAATGCAACACCTCCCTGATAAATGAGGGAAGTGATGGAATAGCAGGGATCTCCACTTTGCAAGGTATCAAAGCAGAGATGTGCCTTTCCCCCCTTTTTTCATAGTATTTTCTGCTGTAAGGATTTTCTAAGAAAAAAACCCCAAACAAAAAAAATCCATGGTATCAGAGTGATATTAACAATCCATTAACAGGAAGACAAAGGAGGCAGGCACACATTGACTGCTTTAAGGCTTTATTGTTCTTGTCCACTCTGAGAAGAGAGGGAGCACACCAAGGTGCCTTTGTTAGATTTTGATTTAGAAGAGGAGCAGAAGAGCTGGTAGAAATCCCAGAGCTACAGCATAGTGCTCTGGATTGTGAATCTCTCTGGTCAGTGAGAGCTGTTTCACCCCAGTGTTTTGGCTCTGGTTGTCCAGCATAGGGCATTATCTCTTTCACAGCAAATGCTTTGGTAGATTTCTCTGAAATGGCTTGCCTGCTGTCAAGCATCATAGAATCGCAGACTATTTTATGTTGGAAAGGACCTTAAGTTCATCTAGTCCCAATCCTCCTGCAATGGGCAGTGACCAATGTGCAAGTCTCTGCAGTTTTAGCATATAAATAGAAAGATAGGACATCTGGCCATAATTTATGTGTTTTGGAGTGGAGCAGCAAGCAGGCATACATTGCTCTGCCAGCATTAGCTAATAGGAAGATGTTACCTGTTTATAAAGCATGTCTATGGAGTGCTTGCTCAAAAGCCTGTAGAGAGCGAGTCCTATTGACAAAGATAGCAGATTCCAAAGTGACTGATGCTGAAAGTCTTTATGCACAATAAAATAAAATACTATTCAGCTCTTCCTTAACAAATAAAATAGGCTTTGTTTTGCTAGCAAGTGGTAGTCTACACTCAAAAGAAAATATCTTTAAAATCACTCCAGGAGGGATGCTCAAGAGAATGGGATGATGTTTTGTGTTTCCATTAACTGATACGGAATAAAATTCACTTCTGCTCTAGGAGCACTCTGGTTGCTCTTCATCCAATACACAAAGGCAGGAGAAAGAAAGAATGTGATTTTTCTCTGCTGCTCCCTTTTCATCAGTGCAACATGAAAAGAGTATTCTAAACCTCAGACCTTTCCCTTCCAAATTCTCTGTTCTTTACTTACAGTGATTATTTGAGAGGCACAAAGGTATTTTTTTCTTTGGAGTGTGTACTGGAGCATAATGCTATTCAGGCTAACACTATCAGGCAACTGCAGATGCATGCCTGAGTCACACATATGTCAAGAGCACTGAAAGAGCATTACAGCATTAGGAAGAGAGAAAAGTCTGGTTTTGATTACTGATAATTACAGATAAGCTGTAGCTGACAGTCATTTTCTGACCGCAAACTCAAATCAATCAATTAAAGACTGCATGCAGCAGCACCCATGTTTAATCATTTCCAGGCTCTTTAAAATGATCCATTACTCTGATAGCAAGTCAGAGCTGCTGTGTACCATTTGTTGTTGCTGCTGAGGGTCAAACGTGCAGCTACTTTCAGGCTAATTTCAAAAACACAGTTCACAATCTAAAAAAAGAGAAATCTGTATATAAAGATTCGTCATAATGATTAAATCACTCCCTTAGTTAAATTAAACAAACCTCACAGCTGATAATTTCAATATCTTTTCATCTCACGACACACAGATAAGTGCATTTGTAACAGAATGTATCAGTGATGCATCAGGGAGGTAAAGAGGATGGAATAATACAAATTCAACTATGCTCCTCCCTAGTTACTATTTTCAAAGTTTTCTCACATGGAAATTGAAATATGGGAGAGAATTTTGTAATGGGACCTGGACAAAGAACTGCTGTCAGACTGTAAGACTGCCCATTGGCACTACTTTGACAAACTGGGTTGGTTTTGCTGAAACACGTTTAATTCCCAAGCACTGGAAAGAGAATAAAGGTTCTGCTGGTGTAGGTATTAACAGATAATATTTGCAGAATAAAATAGTTCCATTTTTGCCTTGAAACAATTTTTGAATCAGATGTTTGAAAATATAGAGATATGTCATGTCACATACCTCTTTTGTGTAAGTGAAGTAAGTTATTATGGTTTTTCCAAAATGAAATGTTTTGGGTAAGATTTCTTTTTGAAAGATTTTCCTTCAGGGAGAAGTTTTCCATTTTTTTTTCATTATCCAGTTTAAACCACCTCTAAAAATTCTGTTTTGAATAAATCAGAATTTGTAATAGAAATAATTCCATCAATAATTTTTCAGTTAAATCCTGGATAACAGTAGATTATAGCCTTTACCTTCCAGCTGTGCTAAGCCAGCATAGCACCAATTAGTGACTTGACTAGATTTATCACAAAGGCTCAGACCAGCCCTTGGCGCAATAATGATAGCTGTCCTAGAAGGGTATGGTCCAGTTGCACCCAGAAATGAAAATAAATTGAACTTCAGAGAAAACAATTAGCTAATACAGCATAACACTGAGATGCAGGTCTTTCTTTGGGTTTCTATCATCAACTTTGTCATTCTAGTAAGCCATATTCAGTATGCACATTTTTAATATTTGGTAGAATCTGCACTGCTTTCATTTTAACAATTTAATTTGTATTGAATGAAACTGGATAAAGCTTCTTCTCATCTAAGAAAGCGTACTTTTACTAAGCAAGGGTATTTGCACCAGAATTCAGCACATATTAGTGAAACATTTATAAATAGACTAATGTTCTTGGTTGTCTTTGTATCCCAGTATTTCACTTAAAAGACAAAAAGATCTCCATGCCACTGGCTTTGTTTCTCAATACAATACAGAAGTAGGAAACAAAGAGCGTCTCTGACATTATAAAATAAAGGCTGATTTTTACCAAGCACTGGGTCTCATCTCAGTTACCTTTTGATATCTCCAGCACAGACACCCACATACAGTTGCCTTATACAACTGTCATAGCCACTGGAGATAAGTACTGTCTTCTAGGACACAGTTAATCTCATCCAGAAGTATGAGACCCTGAATGTGCCTTTTCACCACAGTCAACAAGAGGAGCTGAGGGTCATAAGATTAGTCATAGACATGTGCATGTGGCCACACAAGCCTCCTGCACAGTTACATCTCCCTAAAGAGCTGGGATATCTGACTTGAGAGTCCTGAGACTGACCCAGCCCTTAGATGAGGATTATTGCACTGAGAAGGAGCAGCACAAGTAAAAATGTGCGTTTGTCTCAATGGCTGCACTTTGCATGTTACCGCCCCGATGTGGTGAGAACTAGTACCCAGCAGCTGAGACATGAACACTTTTGTCTGCTGCTTCATGGCAATACCCTGGCTTCCCGCCCACAGACTTGCCTATGCTTCGTTCTGAAAACAAAATGCTTGATATGAAAATGGACTGCTGTTTTTCTGTTTTTCCAGAGGGCTTCAGGTAAGCTGTTGTTAGGAATTCATTGCCATCACATCAAGAAAATCCCACTGTGTGCTAGCTTGAAACATTTTTGGGTAGAGGTTGCTGTGGGTAACACTTCCCTTGCCTGGGAACAGCAAATGTCTGCTGTGCAAAAGCTGTTCCCTCACTTATTCTGCTGCTATGTACAAGTACCTGTGCAGGCACAATTTATTACAGCTCCTTTTATTAACCCCCCCAAACAACAAATGGGCTTTTAATTCGGTAGAGATACTTTTAATAGACTCTTTGGTACTGTTTGTTTATGTGACCTTCCTGTTGATCTCTTTGAGGATTTTGTCTCTCTAAGGAGTTCCAGCATGACCCAATGCCAGGGTTCACAGCAGAAACTCTTTGTCCTTCCACTGGGATATTATCAGCTGATCTGAATACCTTCTTGTGAAATTGTTTATTTATAATATTCATCTCAGAGCATTTACACTCTGCTGATGATTTGAAATTCAAGCAGTCATTTATAATCATGTTAAATAAGACCACATTTCTGTTGCACTCACAAGCTAGTTATCAGATTACATGTCTGTTTCGTTTCTTTTATCTCTGATACAATGCGCTGTTCTCAACAGCGGCATCAAATGAACTTAGATGTCCAAGTATAAATCATGCACATGTCGGAACAATAATGCTGAAAGGATTATCATCACTGTCTGTAATGACAATAATGGAAAACAGATACTGAAAGGACATTTTTCTGATCCTCAGAAAATCCCTGAAGAGGTCAATTTACTTTTCTTTGGGGAATATTTAACACAAGGAAAGTTATTGGTTTATACTTCTGTTGAAAGAACTGAACTTATAATAAGCACAATGTCACAATATAAAGTATATTTTATTGCACTGTTATGGTGGGGGTCTCCAGATGGTCCTGATAGACATAGTTGTATAAGGAAGTGCTTTTTTGACTGAGAACACTGATCACTGTTTGATGAAACGCTCTGTCAAAGCTGAAGTGCACTACTGTTTGTGGGAACCTGTTGCAAGTAGCAGGGAGAATATCATCCACGAAGACCTAACTGGTGTCTGGGTTTGGAGATAGATTCTATGTGGTATAACAACAGAAAATCAGTGCTAAGAAACAGAGCCCCCTACACGCCACTAATTTCTTTCACTGTCGGAAGCATACATCCAACTCTTAAGTCCTGAATTTGCAGCTCTCAGATCTAAGTTGAGTCGTATATTTTAGGACTCAGTGGACTCATAGGCTTTTCTTGTCTTCTTCATGGCCGCTAATTCTATACAACAGAATTAGATTTCTTATTCTCAGCCTTATTTCTGTTGGCAAAAGTTAACTACTGTAACAGATAAATTCGTATCTCTTGCTCTTTGCCTATATTGTTTTCTTGCCATCCAGCAAGCCATTTTTAAGCTAATCCTGAAGTGTAAATGTGGTCATACTGTGCCAGCACAACTGAAGGTGCAACAGCCTTCAGCTTGGGTACTGTTGTGATATGACAGGAGCTCAAAACCATATTTAAATAACCAGGCTTTGCCCATTGAGCACATTGGGAATTTACCAGGGTACGGTGTACTCACAGGAGCAATCCAGCTGTGAGCTGAGGGAAGAGCAACCTCCAGCAGGCAGAAACAGTAACCTCTTCTACTGGTATGGCCAGAGCTAGAAATCCATAGTCTTAACCACAGTGTTTTGGTTGCATGAGTAGTTTGCTGCTTAAAGAGAGGTCTGCAACAAAATCACACAAAAAAATGTTCAAATTAGAGTTGTTACCCATGGCTGCTTGCAATACATCTCTCTTCTCTGGTCATTCTTTCAGCAGTACTTTCTAGCTTATTCTGGCAGCTTTGTCCACTGGCATCTACAGTGGAGGGCACAGTTCTGGTCTCAGCATTTCCAGATGGACACAGAGAGCTGAGCAAAGGCAGTAGAAGTAATACATGGGATAAGACATGCCTTATGAAGAGGTATTACCAGTGCAGCTTACTGGGCCACATCAGGGCTAATTCCATAAGGCATGGTTTGTGGTTTTGCTCTTGGAATTACAGCTCACAGAAACAAGTGAGATAGTGAATATCCTCAGAACAAATGCTTTATTTGTAGAGCTGTCCAGCAGAGCTGCTTTGTAACAAGTTCTACTTGAATTTCTCCCTCAGTGGGCCTATCTCGCCTACCAGCATGTCACTGCCACGTGGGGGAAAGCAGTACACACCACTCATTGCTTATGGTTAGGAGAGAGCTCCCTCCGTTTGGAGAGGGCTTGGTTTCTCTTCTGGCAACTTGGCTACTTGTTTGTCTCCTGGTACAGCCTCTGAAAGCTATTGCGAAATGCGTGGATTGCCAAAAGAAAACACTACTGTGTCTTGTTTACAGAACTCAAGCTCCCTTAAGAGAAACCCATAATGGTTAAAGTGAGTACCTCATGTCCTTCTTCAAAGGATGGTCAGCACATAGATGTTCTACCTAGGGCACAGGCTGAACATTGCTTTTGAGAGACGTAATTTAGTTGTTGCTTCTCACTTAATTATGGAAAGAATAAATTGTATGAGCCTTTTTTTCTAGACTGGATCACTCCCTTTCAGATGCAGTGGAGAAAATAATGAGAAAACATAGTCTTGCAAAGCCCAAGGTACTGACCTTTCCTTGTCCATGCATAGTTGTCAGTATGAAAAGGAAATATGGGTCCAGGGAAGTTACATCTACAAATCTAAGCCAAATATGCTAGTAAAATGGCTAAGTAAGCTGGAGAAGCTGATATCTGTAAATCCACCCCTTTATGCAGGTCTTGATTCCTTTCTTCTGTCTTATAATGGGCTGGAATGTCCTCTGGGACTATCCATTTTCAAAATTTGAATGTGTGGTCAGAGATTTGGCGTCATCTCTAATTTTAGGGATCTACAAATCAAGTGTTTGTATCACAGCTTGTCACTGAAACTCCTTTCACAGTCAATAGAGATACCTTCAGCAGTCAGTAGAGTCTGAAATCAGATAAAACATGCCTCAGGCTGCCACTGATAAACCAACTGGGTCTCAAATGACTCTAAAGGGGATTACCTGCCTAGCCCAGATGTAGACACTTACACTGTAGACTACTAAAATTAGAAAAGATGAATCTTACTAAAAAGAAAAGAGGACGAGGAGATCTTGAAAGACAGGATTTGTACCGTAGATACTGAGCACCACATGTCTAAATTTTCCCTTTCTTTACTGGACTATTGTAAAGGAACTTTACCCTAAATAAGAATTTCTCTGGTGCAGGACTTCTCAGCAGCAGCTCCCTTGTCGGTGTAACAAAAACTCCTGTTGGAGAGGCAGAGACACTTCTGTAAAAGCTGACAAGTATAAGCTGGTGGAACAGTCTATCACACCTTCATCACCAGGACAGAATAACTGCATTATAAGTCCTAGATCTAGGATAGTTATAAGTTACCTTGACAGAGACTTCTCTGACTGAGAATGCAGATGAACTGAATATGGTTGTGCTAGGAGATCTCCATGAGGGCTGTCAACTTGCCCTTCAAGTTAATATTTTGCTGGAATCCACTGAAAGCCTATATAAACACAATAACCTCGGTCACTTTTCCATGTTTATGCCCCCACAGATACAAACAGGACCTTAGCAAAGAGCTTCTTACCGGCTGTCAGACCTCCCAGTCGCCTCCCAGGCCTCCACCTACTCATTTCCTTAATGGCACCTTTCAGTAGTTCTTACCACACCACCAAAGGAGCAGGTGCCAATTCTAATTCTAAATAAATATTTCCTGTGTCCTTTACCGTCAAATCTAAACCATAGCAGCCTCCTGCAAATTTCCTGCCACCCCATTCTGGGGAAACAGGGAGAGTTCAAGTGGTCTTTTTGCATTCTTCCTACCGGATAAGATTACTCTTACTGCAATGTGCACCTGTATCTCATAGTACTCTCACTCTACTTAGACATGAGGCTGACTAAAAGCAAAGATGGTCCTTGTCTTCAGGGTGAAGCATCATAGTCCCAGGCTTCAGTTCTCACACAATATAGAAAGATAATACTAGTCAAACGAAGAAGCATAGAATAGTTAGGGTTGGAAAGGACCTTTACATATATCTAATTCTCCTGAATCTTATCTCTCTTTAAATCTGCTTTTGAGACAAGACTGTATATTGGCTGCTCTTCATCTCAGAGCATTAGTACCTTAGGTATTCTTGTCATCTTCCAGTTATTCAGAAGCATGTAAATATATATAAGCAGAAAAAAAAGTTTTCCCTCTGCTTCAACAGTCTTAACAGAGAAAGCCAACATCCACCACGGTATTTTCTGATCACTCCATCTATGCTTCACTAATATTCGGATGGGATACAGTGAGAGGAACATTATGCAATACACACTGATATATCACTCTCAAACCTCAGAGTGCAACAGATAATATCACTCAGGCAAATTATGCTCAGCTAAAGACAAACATTTAAAACAGATGAACCTCAAAGAATAAATTCTGCCCTCAGACATTTCAAAGGCATTTGTGAAAAAGTACGACTCAGGATTTTAGAGTTCTTGTTTTCATTACTCTGTGCTCAAGTATTGGCCAAGTATCAAAGCTCCTGAAAGCAGCAAGACAACTGGAATATTCAAGACAGGGAAAAGAGCCCTGGAACTGTCCCTTGAAAGAAAGAATTTTTTCTCTGAAGTTTCAGCTTCTCCTGCAAGGTTTAATTTTTACTATGTTTTTAAATCAATCTAGAGTGATTCTTTAATTACACTGCTATCAATACAGCAACAGTATATCCTTAAAGCATTATAAATTCATACTGAAATTAATGTGCCTAGACCCCAGAGTTCAGACTACCATCTGCAGTTTCAACATAGAATGCTCCTTTGTTTTGCCTTTCTAATTTAGCTTTTGGAAAGTCCTCTTTGACAGCCAAACCAAGTGGTTTCAGAGAGTGGTGATTCTTGCAGCTACTCTTTATGCATCGTTTCCACTATGTTCCCTTTTAAAAAAGCACATTCAATTCCACTTTAATTAAGAAGCTGAAGACAGAAGATGATGCAGAAATAACACAAAGGCTGTAGAAAATATGTCACTGATTAAGTCAAACTATAGTTTTAGAAATGAAATTGAGTTTTGCAGGTGATGGAAACACTGTTTTTAACAGCATCAACTGTTTACTGCTGTATATCACAGTGATCCAAATTGCGTCATATAAAACTTGGTCTTTATAATCAGTAAAATAAATAAACACAATAAAAATGCTACACTGTCCTGTAAAGCTGCTCCAGTCTGATATTTACAGCTGCGGGACAGCTTTTTGCAATGAATTTTTCCTCTTATATGAGTATTTTAAAAGGAGAAAAAGTAGGATTTTTTCAGTAGAGAACTTCTGTGAGATGCTAAGGGAATTTTTTCATTCTTCCATTCTGCAGGATTTCATCCTCTCTGTTATTCCCCTCCCCCCGAATTTCAGAACACTAGAAACTTTCTTACTAAAATAGAAAGATATCAAAGAACCAGCAATAGTGGAAATAGTCCATCTTTTATACTTATTAATTGAAATGAAATAGTCTTATTTTGGTGGCTGCAGCCCACAGAATGCCTGAGAAAAGCCAGGAGCTACTTCTGGGAGCTGTTTTCACCCGCTGCCTTATTTCTCTTTTGCTGTATGCATGGTTTTTAAAGGAGTTCTGCTGAAAAACATCCTTCCAGTATATTCATGCATGGATTAATGTATGGTGCAGTTGTCTGTGTCAGAAAGACACTGGAGTTGACAATTCAGGAGATCCAGTCTTGTGTCTTAAGTTTCACAGATTTACAGCACCAAGAAGAGGTACTTATCGCAGTTTCAGGTATCCTGGCAAGAATTAATGAAATGGTAGTGTTGAAACCAGCAGGAACATTCTGCTCCCCATAGTTAGATTACTAGTTACAGCCAAACCAACTTTGCTTCTCTATGCAAACACACCCCCAATATTTTTTGCAATCAACAATACCTCCTGTATCATTTCCTTTGGTTTTATAATTTCTAGCTTGGGTATTGACCTAAGCTTGGCCAGAATAACTTAGGACATGACATACATTTCTAGCGCTCTGTAGAACAAGCCTTCTACCTCAGGTGTTTCAGGGATGAGGGCAGAGGAAGAGATTAAATCAGCAGAGAGGGAGGGGACAATCAGTTTTTCTTCTGTTTGTGGAGGAAGCAGAAAGTGGCCAACCTGCTCTGCCAGGGAAGCACCATCACATACTGATGGTGGGTCAGAAAATTAATGTTATTTCACCAGGGAGTCTAGAAAGGCAATTACCTAATGTCACTAGACAATGGAAAGTTAGAATTCGATTAAAACAACAGATGACTTGGCTCTGAACAGCAAGTCTTCCGCTATTAGCCTTGCTGTGCTAATTCCCTCACCTTTAGCTCAGCAGCAACAAGAATACTGATCTCACAGGGCTTTTACTAATTTCCATAAATGTTTTTCTATAACACAGCTTTCTATGGTGATACTAATATGAAAAAATGCTTAAGGAGGCCCACAGCAAGTGATGTCTGAACATTAACAGCACAGCCTGTGACTCTGCAAGGAATAATGCAACTATTTTTCAGTGTATTTTTCTCCTCCTTCATGCACAGGCTGCAGATATTTGACTGGGGGGAGGGCCCACTGAGTGGGGAAAATGCTGCTGCATGCCCTGCTGCACCCAGGTTTCACCCCAGCAGTGTACCAGGGCCAGGAGGAGCCACTGGCAACAGAGCCTCTTCCCTGTGGGTTCCCTGCTCAGCCTCAGTAGGATGCAAGAGCCTCAAGTGGTAGAAAATTAGATCTATAAATGAAAATTAATCTGCTTTTTTTAACTAGAGTCAGGCAGATAGGGGTGTGTGTACGTATGTGTACTTGTACAGAAGAGCTCCATTTGCATAGTGAAAGAAGTAGAAGTTACTTGTGATTCAGCTAGGGGAGTGACAGTCATACTGGTAGCTGTGAGTATCTGCTTCAGAGGTGTGACCACTTGATCAAGCAGTTAAAAGCTTTCAGAAAGTTATATTTAAAATAATCAAGTTTTGTTTAAACTAAGGCAGTATGCTACAGAAATGAATTATGACAGAATCCTCCTGATGTTTGCTAGTGAGGCCATTACTTCTGTTACTTTCATCACCCAAAGTACAGATGAAGCCTTTATTATTAAAATAGGAAGAGAAAGCATATATTCGAGCAGACGAGAAGACCAAACTTTTGTTTGGAGAACTGAAAGATAAAGTCTGAGCACTGCAGTTTTTCAGAACTCTTTTTCCAGTTCGTTTGATAATTTCGAAGACAGAGTGAAACAGGAGTCAAAATAAATCTGCCCTGGAACAAAATGTACACCTTTGTTCAGGATTTCATACAGAAAGATGCAGTCAAATTTTGTCAATCTCATCACCATTGCACTTTTACCTTGCCTGTTAAGAGCTCAATTAAACCTGAGAAACCTTTTCAAAGTGAAATTATTTTTATAGCTGCCTTGATTACACCCCATTCCTAAGTCTGAACCATGTGCTTTCCCTCACCATGGTACATGCTATAAACAGTTGACTCCTGAGGGGAGAGAATAAGGAAGTGGAAGAATGTTTCATCAGGCAATTAGTACTATTGAAATATATAGATGTATATATATTTAAATGCTACAAAAGCTTGGCTGGATACAGCGTGGATCTATGTCTGACACATAAACATGAAAGTACAGCCTTGTTCTTTATTGCAAAGTATTTATATTGTAAAAATTGGTTAAACATGTTCTGCATCTATGCAGGCTGAGGATGTTTCACAGCAACATGCAAAAAAACAAGCAATTCTACAATGTACCAGAGTTGTTGTTGCAAAAAAGTTTAGGTTTTAATGCTATAACTATTCTCTAAGTTGGCCTGGAATATAGAAATATTTTATAAAGTTGAATTTTATTTATACAAACATATAGAACAAAAAGGAAAATCTACTGTTAAGTTTTGCTACCATAAACCATTTCTGAAATAAAGAGGATGATTTCTGAGAAACAAGAGATTGCAAAGACTTTCCTCCTTCATTGTGGAGTGTAAAGCTGTGGACATTCAGCACTAATTTTAATTTCCAGACTGGTAAGTACTTCTCATCTTGAAAAGTTTGATTTCCTAGGCACTTTTATAAGGCAGATACATGTTGGCTTTCCGGATACAGTTTGCTTGCTTTTTTTGACAAACTGTTATTGCATTTCCCAACACACTCTTTTTTTCCCCCTGTTTACAGTCACAGGGATCAGCTTTTTATAAGATTGTAACCCATAGGGAGGGAAAGAGCCAAGCAACTCTTGAAGTCCTCCTGCAAAATTAAAATCATGAAGGTTTTGCCAATTATCAGGAAAACTAAAACCAAAATGATAGCAAGGAAGTGCTTAAACCTTTATAGTTTGTATTTAAAGAGTAATATTAGTTCTCTTATTTAAAAAAAGCCCAAACAACTCTAATTCCATTTGCCAGCTTACTTCAGGAAGGTGTTTTTTTTGAGTTATTGATAAACTTAGGCCAACACACAGAGTGACTAAAAGCTTCTGTCTCCTTGCGGTAAACTCGTAAGTCGAGCAGGTTTTATGTTGAAATATGAGAGAAAGATCACAGTGATTGTCCTAGATCCCGAATTCAGCTGAGGTCTCCCAATAAATCTAGAAATAATTCTGAAGTAGTTGTTGAAGAGTACAGATAATAAACAACAATTTGCATTTTAAAGCATGGTTTAAAGATCCCATGGCATGGCTATGAGACCTGCTGAGCCAGTCCAGGTAGGTGTCAGTGCAAACTCATGTACTTCAGCATGTTTATCTGTGCAGATGCATGCTTACACATACTGCAAATTCACATATATGTTCCATGCCGCATATAGCCCTAAGTGGCTCTGGTTATGTAGTTTTGACCACATTCAGTCCATTCTTGCCCTCCAGATTAAGCAAGCAATGATGGCATTCTCCTACTGGGTACAAATCCACTGGCAGATTTTAAGCAGAAGGACGTCTGTATCTTAGGGACCTAGGTGTGGATCTGTCTGGGTATAGGAGCTGACTAACTTGGCAGTAGCTACAACTCTTTTGGCTGTTCTCCAGAATTCTCAAGGAGGTAATCGGGTTTTTGTTGCCAAGGGCTGATGAAGCACATACACAAAACAAGACTTGAAGATGTCCTCTGCATCCATGGCAGAAAAGGATGAGCCTGTACCACTAGCCTCTTGCCCTACCATCTTCCCTGCACTCGCTGAAAGCAATTACAGCTGGATAGCTGGTGGCTTGCAGAGCAGCATGAAGCACCATGCAGTTTTTTGTTTTCCATGAAGAACCTGAAGAGTTCTTCAGCCAGTGTCTGGAACCATCCCTTCATTTCTTAGAAGTTTCTTAACTTCCAGAACCTAAGATACAGCTCTCCTCATCTACCAGACCACCACAGATTAATTGGCACTCAGACAAATGACCACAGATGTTTGCAAGATGTTGTTGAGTCCCTTCTGAGACTATCATTACCTGCCTAGCGTCAGTGCAGCACTGATACGTAATTTATTCCTTTGGAAGAACTCCACCACTGTATAACAAAATAACATAAATCTTCGCACAAATGTCATTGCCTTGGGAGAAGCCCAGCACTGAAAAGCTGGAGGGATTGCTTTACATCAGCCGAATTTGCTGCTTGGTCTTGATGTGAGATAATGACTCTTAAAGTGTTTTTCTGGCACCCTTGTTAGGATAGTGCCTCAGACATAGTAGATGGGAAACCAAACCGGTAAGCGCTAATAAATGTTCACATGTGCAAGTAGTATTTAGCAGTGTAAGTATGGAACAAACCAGACATTTTTTTCCCCCGTTAGTCCACTGATACCCGTCAGGAGACGACCGTCGGAGACGTTTGTGACCTGGATGATGTTGATCACTTTAGCGTCTAGCCAAGAGGTGGCAGTACTCCTCCACTGTTACGGGACTAGAAGGTGCCTCAGGACACCGCGAGGTTCGTCTTCATAGCATCACTATCATCATCTCCTCCCTTATTTATACTTACAGCAGAGAGAAAATACATGTTCCACATGTCCCCTGTGCTGGGAGGGCTCCACTTCAGCAGCCTGGAAGCTACCTATATGTAGCAATATAGAAATTTATAGCATCCTTCAGCAACTTGGTGCACCTCTGCCTCCTCCACTGCACGGTAGAAGCCAAGGGGCTGCAGCAGGTCCCCAACTGTGGAGAAGGTTTTAATTTTGCTGAGGAGCATGGTTCTTGAAATGTCATAAACTGTGAACACACAGCTGGAGCAGTTTATGAACTGCAGAGAAACGTGGAGTATTTTAGCCCAAGTATTAATTCAAAGAGCATGTTTTGTTATTTCCTGTTTCATTGCTGTTTGTAAAATAGTTTAATGGGTAGTGAGCAGTAAACTGTTTAAAATCTGCCGTGCACATTGATGCGGTTTTATATTGCTGGAGAGGGGAGGATTTCACTGCTTTGGGTGTGAGGGAGAGAGGAAGATTATCCTGATAATGAAAACCACAACCAATGCATTTACTTTGGAACAATTGTTTCAATTACATTACCATGTAGATATTTTAATCAAAAATAAAAGTGATAATCCCCAAATGCAGGCCTAACAACAATCAAAACAGCTGCATACTTAAAAAGAAAGAAAGCATAGCTCTTAGTAATGAGGTTTACATGCAGCCATGGAGAGCATTTTCTGTAAAACAAAAGTGACCCTATTTAAAATATAAAAGGCCATGTTTATTAAGCACAAATGTAATGACCTAATGACAGAGTTGGTATGGATCACTACCTCACACCATCCAGGCTGTTACACCTGTGAAATTTTCTTATGACTGTTAGAAACACCTACCATGTAGCGCAATGCAAGGTGAATAAGAGCAAAGGGACTGGCTTGCATCCATATGGCTAAACACTTTTTACCTCTCCTCAACATAATGGGATCATCTATCCTGACTTTTGGGAACAATCTCTGCCTTGTGTTCTCCCATGAACAGTGCCCAGGAATGCTAGATGTCACAGAACAGCCTAACGATACAGATGTAGGAGTGTATTTACTATATGGTTTCCTGTGTGGTGAAGCGTGCTAACAATGAATCAGCAGAAATGACTGTGCAACAGTACTCATGTCTATGTGCTGGCCCTGTTTGGTTTCTAGAATGGGTGTAGCCAAAGAGTCTATGTGTGAGATGGAATTCCCTACCTACTAACCAGACAACACCAGCATAAGAGTCCCTTAGTGTCTGGCAAAGTTGTTGTTTCAGGCTAGCCTATTACAACATGCACTCTCAGGTAGCTGGCTCTGTATATTCTTCACTAAACTTCTTTTGGAAGGGTGAAAGCATTGAGAAAACCCATTTCCATTTGGAATCTTCTCTTGGACCTCACAGAAAGATCTGTGACTTCTCCATGGCTAGTGTGAATCAAATTTTGAGCACATTTCTGGCTCTTCTCCATTAAAGTACTTCCTCTCTTCCTTGTGGCTCTCCTGATTTACTTCGCTGTCAGATAGATCAGAATTAGTCCCTAGCCTGGTTTCAAAATAAACAAAAGACATTAAGGCTTCTGCAGAAGCCCAAATACTGAAAGGGAAACTCACAAGCAGAGATCCTCCTGCAGCCTTATATTTCCTCCCGTCTCGGTGGAAGAAACATAAGCACTTTGGAGTAGAGTTACAAGGAGTCACTGTTGAAGTGTCTGTGTGTCTTACAAGAGAATAAGGTACCTTCTTCTTGTTGGTCTTGGCTGGTTAAAATGCAAGCTCTTGGAGCAGGAGCTATCATTCTTCCTTATGTCTGTTGTGGTGAGTCCTGACTTCAGCAGAGGGGTGCAAGTGTTGAGGTAATGCAGACCACTGCACTGGCAGTCGTAGAAGCCTTCTCAGCAATCCCAAACCTTCTCAGGTAAGTACATCAGGCAAGATCCATTGGGACCATGAGCTTGGGGCTGAGGCTGACGGGACACTGTGCCTGAATTCTTCTCTTTGCTCTGCTTGGCCTTCAGTAATAATTTAAAGCCTGAAAAATACACTGAAAGACATTCTCCTGAAATCAGAGGTGACTTTTATGTGTACAACACTTCCGAAAAATCAGACCCTTAACCTGCTTTTGTCTCTGATCTTCATTTCTATAAGATAAATGACTGTGATCACTGAGGTACCACAGTAAGGGGAACATACAACTTCTTGGAAAGGAAAGAGTAAAAAGCCTCTTTCATCTGTACTTCTGATGATGTTTTTAAAGTGAAGCTCATGACTGTAAGACTGTTACCCATGAGGAGTATGCTTGAGGTAGGATTATCAAAGGTGTTAAGTGACAGTCTTATTTTGCAGACTTTGAAATCATCAATGATTTTATCTCTAGCTTCACTGGCAGCAGAAATACATCATTGCAAAAATGCTTTTTATAAATGATACTTTACTTCTCCTTTTTAAGAGTGAACTCACACTTTTTGCTAACAAGGTTTTAGGTAACCCATCAGTATATTACCACCTTCTTATGAGTGGAGTCTGGAATAGCCAAGCAGGTTACACAGCATCATAGTACTGACACCTACCAAATACTGCAGGTAAAACATTTATCCTTTTTACAAAACCTTAAACTGAATTTCAGTTTGTGAATTCAAGGAAGTCTCTCAAGATTTGTAAACATCCTAAATAAGGTTAAAATTTATAGACAGACTCGTTACAAAAGGTCAATAGCAAACTTCCTCTCCAGGTTTACACACAAGCTTTCCAGTACTTACTCTTTCTCTCTGGGCCAAAAATTCCCTGAGGACCGAATGTCTTTCCCGTGGTTTTTGCAACTTTTGCTCTCAGTCAAGCCAGAAATGCAGAAAGCTGTAGCAGCTAATTAAGTAATATAATCCCAAACTATAATTAGAGTTGAACTTCACTGGTGTGTAGAGGCTGCTGTAAGAGGCTTGGTAAGATTCTGTTCTGTAAAAGCAACATTGGTAAGGAAAGGTCAGAGCTGTGTTTGTTGTGGGACAGTGCTAAGGAGATGCTAAATAAATGCCTGGAGAAAAGCCTTACTTTGTTCCAAATGGATCCGTACTGCTCAGTTGCTTCCCACAGTTTTGAGGAAACAAGGATTAATGAGGCAAGAAACACTAGAGAGTAGTTGCATTTATGGGGGATAGCACCACAGTTCTCATGGGATCAATAGCTCAGAGTCAGGTTTACAGGGCCATAAGTCCACAAGTGTCAAGAGAGGACTCAGGTGCTCTCTAATCCACACACAATATTTGGTTTAGGGTCATCTGAGTCAATCTGCCCACTGGAATGTTCTTAGCTTAAATGCCGGAATGCTAAAAACAATCAGCTGCAGCAGCACAGCATTTCAAAGAGATGGGTGTCCAAGCTTCCTAAAGAGTCAGTAGAGAGTCCTTGATACCACTGAAGTGTGATTCAGTTACTCTGCATATGGAAAGGACAATTTCTAAAACTAGAAATGGTAAATGTTTCCCAGAAGAGAGGACTGCAACAGAATGGTGTCTTTCCTCTCTGGAGCTCACATTGCTGTCTGTAGGCTTTTCAGCTGTTGAGTATTTGGCTGTAACTAAATACCTATTAATGGAGAGCTTGTACTTTAGAAGCACAGCTGCTGGAGGGTACAGTGGTGGTGATGGCACTCCTGAGTGGCAGAGCATCTTTAACAGGAAGTGGTTCCTGTTAAGTCTCCCAGCCAAATTCTCATAACTCTCATAGAAAAGGCTATCCAACCCACAAGAGTCTTCTGGAGGTCAAAGCTTGCTTTGTGGTTCTTTAGTGGAACCCAAAGAGACTTGGAAATTCAAACCAAATATTTAAACCTCTGTATGTATGTATTTACAAATTAAGGGACAATTCTTCTGTTTCGTTGTCAAACCTTTATTAAGATTGTAATGAAACATACATTTGAGCAGTCTGTCCCCTAGTATTGGCCACTTGTGGTCAGCATTAGTATTATTTTTACACTGACATAGATACATAAAACAGGCTTTCCTGACATAGCTGGGAAGAATAACTCAGCTATGGCAATAGTTGCATCCATTTTTTTATGGCTGTGGCTGCATAAGAACAGCATGAATAATGTCAATACTTTTCACCTTAAATCCCTGCAGGTAAAAGATACCACAGCCTTTACATGGAAGGACTACAAGACATTGTCTTGCCATCATAAGGCTCAGCAGAGATGGTCCCAGACCAAATAAGCCAGTGAGATGGGATTGGGGGATGCCTGTTAGCATCCTCTTCCTGGGCCCATTTTCCTTGTTCTCTCTGTGACAAGGTGGAATTCTCTGTTCAAACTTGGGATGACAGGCACTGACACCTCTCTCCTGCCCCCTCCTAGCCAAGATTGATTTCTCCTCAATTTGTTTAGAATGAGACTGGGGCCACCTGTGCATGAGCTGTCAGGAAATGTGGTGCTTTCATTTAAACAGCAGGCAGCTATCAAAACAGCAATAAGAGAGGCTATCAGGCTTAATAATGGCATGCATTAAAAGTAAAATAACCCTCTGAGGTCCAGTAATGTTGCTTTTACCATTTGTCAGGTGTATAATCACTCTGGAGAATAAGAATAGTGAGCTCTTTGTAAAATCATGAATCAACATTCCCAACAATTCAACTGCTGTGACTAGGTCAGGGCAATACCCTCATGTCTCAAAAAACTCCTTAAGTCCTCCTGTCTCCTGAGACCATTACATCAATAGATACCTTCAGTACTACTGAAAATGACAGCTTGCAATGTAATACCAGGAGAAACTCTTTTATAACTCCTCTATATTAATAGCTGTTGGACTCTACTCCAGGCATTTGTTCTTGTTTCCAAACCCATGCCATATATAATCCCCTGCTCTTATGTGAGAGAAGCTTTTATCATTTTCAGGAGGATCTTTTTTTCTTTTTAAACCAGAACAATGCAGTGAAGCAGGTAGTTCTTAAGAAAAGACAATCAGTAGGAATCCTAAAATGGTTACATAGGTTGTTTCCAAGAATTTAAAAGAATTTGGTTAATATACAAAAAATACGCACTTTTTATTCATTGAGATTTTTTTTCAGCTTTGCCAGCTTTGCATCAGACAAAATCCTGAGTTCACTGTTGTTCATGGCAAAATCTATTTGACTTCAGTAGACCTAGATTTTACCCACATAGTTTATATAATGATCTGTGTTCCCACACTCTGTAGTGCCACATTCTTTTTTTGCACTCGCAATTTGCCTCCTCAGAAAATGCAGTTTCTCTTTTCTCTGCTTTAAACCTTTCTTCATGTCTTTGAGGTATGATGTTAAAATGCAACAATGGTGTTGGCCATGATTGATATATTACTTCCTCAAATTAATTCCCCAAGTGATAGTGGAAAAAGACAAAGCAAAAATTTTATGGAGCTTTTTTTCTTTAGTTTCCTTTTCCAGCTACCCAAGCCCTGTTCTGAATGCCTTTGATACCTCTGTAACCACAGGACCACTACATTCTAGTTAGTCCTGAAATACATATGCAGTGACGACCCTCTGGCTTTGCCTGGGCAGAAAGTCCAGCACCTGAATTTGGTACGATCATCTCTCCAACAGAGTACAAACTAGGTCCCTTCTCTACTAAACTTCCAGTTTTCACAAAAACTCTTGGCATTCAGTTATCTTCTATTGCTTTTAAAATTTTGGTTGGAATTGACTGGTGTGAGGGACAGATTCAAAGTGATAAATCCACCAAATCGAAGTTATTTTGGTGTAATGTAAAGAAATTTTTCACCTTACTCAACGCACTGGGGAGCATTTGAAGGAGTCATGGTGAAAGTGTGGTTCACAGATCACCAGACAGCTTACTGTGGTCCACTGCAACATCTGCTTTCTGACATAAGACTCAGCCCCTGTAAAAGTAAGAAGGACAAGCTACATTTCAGCTGTCTTTCTTTTGACACTCTGTGCAATTAGGCTTCTTGTCTCATGATTTTAGCCAGCAGAAGTAAGTATAAGGTTGAATGAAGGTGTTTCTAGTGATTCAGTGATTTAGCTAATAAGTATATAGGGTAATAATACTTATTTAGCTAACAAGTATATAAGAAGGAGAAAAATGACTGCTACTGCTGAACCCAGGAAAAGGGTAGTTCCTAGATTCTATCTGGATGATGAAAAGATAAAAGAGATTTGGCAATATCTTAGCCCATGAGGAAAGGAGCTTCTTCCATCTCCAGTTTTTCTGAGTGTTCAAATACTGAGAGTTTGCATGGATGTGAATATATTTTAGTGTTGTCAAGCACTATGGAAACGCAATTTTACTATATGTTCACTGTATGAAAGATCACTCTGCCTAGTTCAGAAAGACACAGTTAAAAAGGAAATACACAAGAATGGAGTTTGACAGACACGCATTTACCCTCGTAACAACTTTATTCTCTTCCTGACCTCTTGTTGCAGTTATTTATTTCTGATGTTAGAAGTTCAGGCTTCAAATGCTCCTGGTGAACTGAAATTGGTTTTCTGAATGCTGAAAGGGAACAATAAGATTGTGTAGAAACTGAGATGCATCTTAGCCCTTGCTGGTGAAAAATGTAAGCTACAGAAAATCCATTTCATCTTTTAGCAAAGGTCCAGTATTTCTGTATATCTCTTTCCTGTGCCTTATGAAAAGGTTTGTACAGTAAAGAATGACTGACTGTGTAGCAGTTCTTTCTTCTTTTGCCAAGCTCCTTTTAGCTTTGGCAGCAATTCTCTTTTCCCTGTCATCATCTAATGTCTATTTATTTTACATTGCTACAAAGCCAGTGCAATTCCCTCATAAATCGCGGGTTGTGAAGATGAAGAAACAATTCAATTCCTTTTATTAAAATTCTCCAGAGTCCTCTTTTTTATTCCTACCATCTAATTAGGTTCAGAAAAAGTCATCAGTATGAAAAATCCTTGGAAAAAAATCAACTGAATTAAGAGATCAGAGGTTGCCAAATGCCTTGCATTTCTGAGCTCTGAAATACCTGATCCATCTTGTTTGTCACAGGTACCACAAGAGTGCTTGTCACTAATTGTTGGTCTAACTAGCCTCATATCTTCACTCCCTTTCTTTCACCTCCACCCTCCTGCCCTCCCTTATTCTTTTGCACAGGAACACCTGTGTATATCCCTCCCTCCCTTAGGGGAGTGAAGATGCTACTTTCACTTTGCATGCTATTTGAACAATTCAATATCTCCCGCAGCTGCCTAAAATGAAGGCGGGAATAACGACAGTGGGAAGCTCCACTGACATAGCGCAGTCCTTAATATAAAGTTGTGAACATTAAATGGCATCATGTTGGGTTCATCTAGAACTATATTGTGGAAATCAGAGAAATGTCCATTTTTCTTTTTGTAGCCAGTTACAAATATGAGAAATTTTAAGTTATTGCCCTCCCAGTCTGTGGAGAAAGAAAGTCATCTTCTGGGTCATATCTTGTAGTACAATAACAAATTCCTGATGTTTAATAGGGGTGAGTCTTGGCTTCAGTTTTAGGTAAAATCCTTCAAAGCAGAAAGCCTCAGAATTCTTTACTGTAAGGGTGGTGAGGCACTGGAATGGGTTGTCCAGGGAAGTTGTAAATGCTCCATCGCTGGTGGTGTTCAAGGCCAGGTTGGACAGAGCCTTGGGTGACATGGTTTAGTGTGAGGTGTCCCTGCCCATGGCAGGGGGGTTGGGACTGGATGATCTTAAGGTCCTTTCCAACCCTAACTATTCTATGATTCCATGATTCTATGACACTGATGGTTTTTATGTTTGCAAGGTGCAGTTGCTGCTTCACAGCTACTTGGTCACTAATGAGCTGAATAATACTGAAATTGGAGCTGCCACTTGAGTGACAGACTTCAAAGATTGACTGCACAAAACAAGTGAGTGATTAGAAGTCTTGTGTTGCAATGGCAACATAAAATATGCATTATATTGGAGTGTTTAGAAGTTTATTCCCTATGTATAGAAGACAAGCCCTTCCCCCGAAGTAATCCCACCACCATGCCTCTCCTTGCACTTGCAGACACGCAGAGATGGGTGATAGACTCATTCTGTCATCTCATGCATATCAGAGGGTTGCACAAAAATCAGCAAATCTGGTCTGGTAAAAATTATGGGTAATACTTCTCCTGATGGGTAATACATCTCCTGTGAGCCTATCCTTTCAACTCGCAGTCTGAAGAGATTGCAGTGAGGCTGCATTCACCTTCCAGTGATATTTTTTCAAGATTTCAGTTCTATTCCTAATGTGTAAATAGTGAAATGGTGGTTTGTTTTTATCATCTTTGTTCCATCTCAGTTTTCAGCTCCTAACTACGAGGTAACTTGTTGTATCACCCCAAAATGATCATGATATGCACAGAATTGCTGGAGTATTTTTCCTTGCAGCATAGTTTAGGTTCTGCTGGTGATAAAAAGTGTATTTTATATTTGTAGCTTTTATCTTGAAGTACCTAGAAAGTATGGAGGTTCCGTAACATCCATTGTCCTGCTGCTGTGCTTCTTGAGCTCTGAATTTCAATTCTATTGAAATATGAGTCTTATATGTTTTACCTTGCATTTCAGTATTAAATATGATACAGACAGGGCTGAAAATCTGAAATATCTGAGTTTTTCATTTTTTTCTGCATCTTTTACTTAACCAGAAAACTAATGCTGAACTCTTCGTGCCCTCCTTGTACTAATGCATCAGTTAAGAGGACATTAAAAACATATGAGGACACTCTAGAGGAGGTTAGGACAATGCCTTTTAATACAAGTAAAATTTAGGAATAATTAATTAAAACACATGAAGATGACCAGTTCAAAGTTTTGTATTTTGAATCTATATGTTTTAAAGAAAGATGTCACACACAAGATTGTGCTCAAGTGATTCATCACAGCATTAGACAAAATCTCCACCAGTTACATGCAGAGAGGTATATTTTGCCTTGCCAGAATAACTCTGGGGCAGTGAACTGAGACCAAACACAAGCATATGTGCATGGACACACACACCTCACCCCCAAATACCTGTTGTGAGAAGTTGATGGGGAGTTGCATGTAGGAACATGAGCACTGGCTTTTGTCCTTTGCCTGCCTGCTGTCGCTTGAGCGTTCTCTTTGTTTTATGTCTTGCACAAGCTGAATATATACCTTGCCTTTGAAAAAAACAGTAATTGATCTTATCATTCTCATTGTGATAGTATTTAGCAACAAGCTTCAAACAGAGCAGATGCTCTGTAAGATTGTAGATGCTATGATTCTCTTCATAGGATGGCAGAAATATTTATCATTATGCTGTGCTCAGATTATATCTTATAGAATCATAAAATCATAGAATAGTTTGGGTTAGAAAGGACCTTAAGATCACCCAGCTCCAACCCCCCTGCCATGGGCAGGGACACCTCACACTAAACCATATCACCCAAGGCTATGTCCAACCTGGCCTT
>JANRGW010040704.1:0-22052 GCA_024733675.1 Psilopsiagon aymara
ATCCAATCTAAACTTCCCCTGTTTAAGTTTGAACCCATTACCCCTTGTCCTATCACTACAGTCCCTAATGAAGAGTCATGTGTTGCTAATATTGGGAAAAGAAGAAGGTATGAACATGGAGATTTCCCTGAGCCGACCAGAGCCAGAGCTTTCAGAAACTGGGGTGAAGAAAATCCTCTGGTGATGGTGGCAGTCTCTCCAATACTGCCTTGCACTAAATGATATTCCCAACTTGCACAACCAGTTTCTCTCAGTTTCTCCTCTCCATATAAAAGGTTCACACAGTCATAGCATTAGTTCCACTAAGCTATATGGAAACACTCAGAAGGCTAATGCTCTTCTCTAAGTTGTCCTGTTAAAAAGATCCACAACTACTAATTTTATTCATTAAGTTTCCAACTATGTTACAGTCTGTTAGCCTTGCTGTCTCTTGTTCAGTCACCTACATGATGGCAATGTTCAGTGGGAAACGTTCTTTTCTTTTCAATAATGGCAGGTATGTTCCCTTGAAAAATCCAATCCTGCAATTTTTTTCTGCTTCATGCATGCCAGCTCTCAGGAAGAGAGGTTGGGGGATAACCTTGCTGTAGGAAAGACAGGTTGCTTTTTCTAAGAGATGTTTAAAGCCTAGGGAAAGTCAGTTGAAGAAGCATACAATCAGCAGGGAAAAGAATTCAAAATAAGGGGGCATTTAAAATCCTTTCTTTGGCTAACACTAGCAGTAAACACCTCACTTGAAATACTGCAAGGCAATTCAGCTTGCCTGCATGAGAGAGCAATGGCAGAGCATGAAACTAAATCCAGTAATTAACAGTGAGATTCTAGCTCTGACAACATAAACATAGCAGAGCACAAAGAACTTCCTAATATTTTGCATTTCTCTATAAGAACAAGGGCAGAGTTTAAAATAATGCAGTGGAGTTGGGTGAAAGTTAATTATTCAACGGCAGCTCCTAGCAAGGATCCTCTGATCCTCTTTTTGGAACTCGGTGGACACGCGCGTTTACATGAGTAGGTCATGTTCTGCAGAATTGGTGCCTGATGTCCTGGCTGAAAGAATTCAGCCTTACTGCTTATGCAAAGAGTGATCTGAAGTAGATACAATAGAAGTGCAATGAAAGGGATACAGGACTTGCCTGATCATTCAACCGTAAGGGTGTGCTGAAAGATTTCTTTCTGAGCCTTCTCCGGCACAACCCCACAGTGCAAGCTACTGCACTGGGTCTACAGAAGCCTGATTACTGTGCACACCGTGCACCACCTCGGCAATGAAGTCATTCAGTAGTCTGACTAAAATAACATCTTCTAATTCCTTTTTTGTTGTAATTTACAGTCTCTCTCCTTTGGCTGAACCTGCCAGCCATCCTGGAGGTGAACAAAGAGAATGTGCTAAAGTTGCCAGTTCTGGGGCCCGGTGTGAGAGAAAGCTTTTATTCCAGAGGTTGTATTTACTCTGGAGACAGTTAATCAAAGCTCTGCAGAGCATTGTAATTCTTCTCTTCCTTTCGTATGGGTATGAACTCTATGTGTCTGATCCCTGCGACTCTCAAATCCCCACAATAAGCTCACTCCAATGTATCTTACAGTAGGCCTGGTTAAGAAAGATCCAAGCTTTTTCAAAATGGCTTTGAATAACAAAATTACATCACTTGCACTGTTGTATTTCATATTGGCACCATGACACCAGCTAACACAGCTGAAATGTGCTTCAGGACTCTTTCAGCAGGACATTTAACACTCAGCCCAAAAGTGGACTTGGATGGAGCCAGTTCCATCAAGGAAGTGAACATTTGGGACACATAGTCAATATGTCATATGCTTCAAGTAAAATCAATGGACAAGGCACACAGAAGCATCCAAAATGAGCAGGTGATAAAGGCGTGTGTCTCAGATCTCCTGATTTTCTCAATTTGCTATTAATGCTCCTTGTTGTGGTTTAAGCCTCTCAGCCATGCAGTTTTGCTCACTCACTCCTGCCTCTTTCTTCCCCCCACTCCCCAAGGGATGGGAAGGAGAAAAATGACTGCTACTGCTGAACCCATGACACTCCTCTAATAATCCACATTGCCTGTAACCATACATTAAGACTACACATACAGTATCAGTGCCTGGTTAAGTAATTTTACTTTCACTTAAAAAACACATGGAAAACTCTCTAAGGTACTCTGGTGACAGCAGTAGACACTTTCCATTTTCAGGCACAGCTGAACAAAATGGTAAACCATTTCAAACAGCTAGGTTCTTGGTTTGGTCTTGCAGCAAGTCTGGAGTCTATGGCAAAGCAAAATTATGGTGGAGGTACTTGTGCTACTGAAACTGGCGAATTCAGTTGAAAGTTTAGTTGTAAAATACAACATTCTCTTTTCAGCTTAGAATTACATAAGGAAGAAACTTTCTTGATAAAAGAAACTGTGTGCTACTTAACATGCAAATATTATGAGCCTCTTTTGAAATACAGATACTTGAATAAACAGATTCATAAAGCCAGTAAAGGGGTTTTTTTTTTTAGTATGGACATGGATGCCAGTTATCCTAGATAAACATTAAATATGAAGGTCACTCATTTATTTTTAAACTGTTATTTATTTTTTAAATGATTCCATTACACAAATGCAAACAAAGCACACCAGAAACAGTGCTCTGAGACAACTCCCCTGAGCACTGCCTGCGTGCACATAACAAGCCCAGAATATGCCTCATGGGCAGTGAACTCCAAATAATTTCAGCCTATTTATCTCCTCGGAGAGGATGCTGCTGTATCTGGGTTCTGGGTGGTCTCCAGTTGAATGAGGAAACAATTTTAATGCAGATAATTTAACATTGTAAACCATTTTGTGACTCTGGGGAACAACGATAGTGAGAAAACTGTGGTATTTAACCCTGTTCCTTCACCATCTCTGTGAGATGAACTGCGCCAACACCAACCTATGTCACCTTCAGATTGTTTAGGCTGAGCTTTAGCCATCATAAGCCAGATACTAAAGCTGGGAAAGGAGCACCACACACCAATCCATTGCATTTAGTGGACAGGGCATCAGAGTAGGACACAGAGCTATGGATTTTTCCCAGATTCAGTGACTTGTGACTTTGGTTCATTTTTCCTGAATTTTAGCTTTGGTAATATTTCAGCATGCTTTTGTAGAAATATCTGCAACTGCAGGCAAGCCAGGATATCTTGTGTGCTATGGTACCAAATCTAAAGAGCAGTAGCAAAGCATCAAAGAGGCTGTACCACGAACTACTAAGTGGAGGTTGCCTACACACCGAAGCACAGAAATAGCTCAGAAATAGCTCAGAAGTCAGCCAACTCTCTTTTCCTGCTGGGACAGCATCAGGAGTACAGCTACACTCCACATTCCCCATATTGTGGTCTACTGAGAATTGCCTCATCAGATGGCATGTGCTCCTTGACTTCTGAGCTGTGCAAACCATGAACTGATGATACCCAATATCTTTTCTGCTTTCCCAGTATCACGTTTCAATTAAAATCATTGCAACAGATACTACAGAAGGACAATCTGCGCTCTGAAACAGTAGGAAAGGTGATCTGTGACACAGGCTTTGTGTTAAAATGTAGTCTACCACACACGTGAAACCAAGTCTCTGAAATACAGCAGAGGAGAGCAACACAACCCCAGACTACAGACCAGTGCACTCAGATGCATTAACAAAAGATCATGGCCAGCTGTAAAAAAATACTTGAACACAAAGCCCTTTTGTACCATCAGAAGATGATTGTGATCTAATAAATCCAGCTCAATATCCACCTGAAGTGCTCTCAATTTGCTTCTGTGCTTCCTCACTCTTGCTTTCTAGAATTAGGTCCACATCAACATTGCAAGAAAGCTGCTTCTAATTAAATGTGGAAATTCATATCCTGTGCACTTAATTCATACTGTGCGAGCATACTCAATGCTGATAAAGTAACAGAAGTGATTCTAAGCCACAAACTGCTAAATGAGGCCTCTTCTGCTTTGCAAAGTGTTGCTCTTTGAAGTGGCAGCATTTTGACTTACTCTATCTAAGACTGTGCCACTGAAAATCTACAGTGAAATCTGTGCCCTATTGAATGGCAAAACTCCCAGGAACTTTAGCAGGGCCAGGAACAGATTTCATCCCCTGCATCTATAGCAACTCAGAGGCATAAATTGCATCCATGGGACCTTAAAAGTCAGAAAGCAATGGGTGGCAATCATAATGAAGCTGTTTTTCCCAGGATTCTTAGAAAACAGTAGACAAATAAATAAAAATCCAAAATATTTTAACATTTCATTTCCCCAACCCCTCTTTATGAGCAGCTACAAGTCCTCAGAGTTTCCCACTGCCAGTGGTCAATGATATCATTCACAGTGATTTTTCTACACCCTTCATTCGCTGGCCTTACTTAGGGCTGTTACGGTTTCCTGTGGGCTTTGGTTTGACTTGTGTTTTTCTTGGCCCTAAGCTGATCTGAAAATATGAGGCTATTTCAGGCAAAAAGGATCAAAAAATAAAGTATGCTTTTTCAACCCCTATGGCTGCACCCCTATGCCTTCTGCCATTCTGCTCAGTTAGCATTTTTAAAACACATTTTAATTTATTTATTATTTATTTGTGCATTCAATTCAAACTCAAGGCAACCAGACTATAATTACAGAGGCTGCAATTTGGCAATAGAATTCAGGTTCTTTCAAAAAGTGTTTCAAGTTTATGGGGCTGGATGCGATCCATCCAAGGGTATTGAGAGAGCTGAGGGAAGCGCTCACCAAGCCACTTTCAATCCTTTATCAGCAGTTCTGGCTAGATGGGGAGGTCCCAGTTGTTTAGAAGCTAGCAAATGTGATGCCCATCTACAAGAAGGGTCAGAAAGAGAACCAGTGGAACCACAAGCCTGTTAGTCTGACCTTGGTGCTGTGGGAGGTTATGGAGCAGATTACCTTGAATGCCACCAAAAGGCATGTACAGGACAACTAGGTGATCAGGCCCAGTCAGCATGGATTTATGCAAGGCAGGTCTTGCTTGACTAACCTGATCTCCATCTATAACAATGTGACCCACTTAGTGGAAAGGGGAAAGGCTGTGAATATTGTCTAAGTAGACTCTAGCAAAGTCTTTGACACTGTTTCCCACAGCATTCTCCTGGAAAAACTGGCTACTTATGGCTTTGATGGTCATATTCTTCCCTTGGTAAAAAAATGGATGGCTGAACCCAAAGAGTGGTGGTGAATGCAGACAGACCATGTTGGTGGTAGGGCTCAGTACTGAGGCCAGTTCTGTTTAATATCTTTATCAATGATCTGGACCAAGAGATCAAGTGCATCCTCAGGAGTTTTCAAATGACAGCAAGCTGGGTAGGAATGTTGATGTAGAGGAAAGAAGACTCAGGGGAGACCATATGGCTCTCTACAACTACTTGAAATGAGGCTGTAGTGAGATGCCAGTCTCTTCTGCCAAGTAACAGGTGATGAGAGGAAATGGCCTCAATGTGCACCAGGGGAGGTTTTGATTGGATATTAAGAAAAACTGCTTCATCAAAAGGGTTGTTGAGCATTGGAACAGGCTGCCCAGGAAAGTGGTTGAGTCACCATCCCTGGAGGTTTTAAAAGATGTGTTGATGTGGCACTTAGGGACATGGCTTAGTGGTGGACTTGGCAGTGCTGGATTAACAGTCTTAAAGGTCTTTTCCAACCTAAGTGATTCTATGATTCTAGAAGTTCTTGCAAAAAGACGCAGAAGCTGTGCCATGACTGGTACCTTGATTTCTCCTGTCACCCAAAAAGAGGCCTCCTATTGCCGCAGGATGTCACTTGACACCACAGCAAGGCATGAGTTTGGGCTGGAGGACCAGACCTCACAGGGTAAACAGGAGCACCTTCCTGCAGCACCTGGGTGTTCCTTTGGGGTTCTCTTTCTCATCACTTTCCCCACGAGCAGACTCCAACGAGATGGAAGGATTAGGTGCTACTGCAATGCATGCTAAAGGCTGTCCAGCTTCCCCTTTCCTTCTAAGAAAACCTTCCAAGCTTGCCAACCTTCCAAGCTTGCCATAATACAAATTGACATAGTATTTCAACAGACTGCCTATGTCTATGCGGACAGCCAAACATATCAATGAAGTAGTATTCTGAATATTCTAATATTCAATTAGTCATATTTTTCAATTGGCATGAGTCTAACACTGTAATCACAATATTACAGGACACTTGCACAGTTAAATGTGGTGTTTTTCTAACAATATACAAGGCAATGGCAACATTTTGTCCAACTGAAAATTTACATGGTGACACTGAATCTAAGATTTTTCAGTTGCTAAAATGGATTTCATCATTCAGTGAAGAGAGAAGAAAAAGCCCCCGAGTGAATCGTATTTCTAATGCCTTGAAAGCTGCACATAAACCAAAACAACCTGTCACCCCAAACCCTGTAAATCTATTCAGTCCTTCTTGCATGTTGAGGTACAGTCATGAAGGAACTCTAAATTATTAAGGATAAAAATACAGTCATTGTGACTGATGCTACTTATAACTGCATTCCTTCTTACTGAAAAAAGACACATACTGAGGTCCAGACCAGCTTAACTGCTGCAAAACTACTTTGAACTATGTGAAATAAGTGATTAAAACAGAAAAAAAAAAAAAAAAAGGATAAAAACAGAAAACAGTTTTGCCAGTGGGATATGGGAATCGCAGAGTGTGAGATACTATGAATTTTGTGCAGTCTTGTGATAGATTTGCAGAGGAAACCCCTTATGCTTTGATTCCACAAAGACAAGTGGACATGAAAGCAACCCTCTGTTGCAACAGAGCTCATTGGAGTCGTTCTTACCCAGGGTAAAGGTGAGGATATCTGTAATCTGCATGATTCCTGGAGAATTTAGCTCAACTTACAGTTTATGTCTGTAATCGTCTACCATGGAAAACTTGTGAATGAGCTATTTGGACAAGGCCAGTGAGACAAAAGTCCCCCCATACAGCCAAATAAGCAATACAACTAGTATTTGGTATCCCCTTGGTCCCACAGCCAGTCATTAGAGATGCATGTCCAAATGCTTTGTCTTGCTGTTGCTCTTACTCACCTTGCTTCTGTTCCCTACTCGTGCTAGGCAGCAGAGGAATCAAGGAAGGCTTAACACTGGACCATAAGCAAGTATTCAAGTCACCCCTTCACCAAAGAGACAGTTAGATCCTAAGGTCAGAAGAATCTCCCCTGTGAAACAAGCCAGTACCCCTCAATTACCTCAGCACTGGAGCTGGTACTTTATGTCTTGTCAGTACTTATCTTCCAGAAGAGGCATTGTCTGAAGGCTTTAGGAGACTGAAGACACCCTTCTTCCTTTAGCATTTTGTTGCAACACATAATTATTCTTCAGTCATTTGCTTCAATTGCTCCAGTGACTCATTAGAAAATGAGTGATATTCACCCACATGAATGCAAGCTCACAGAGCTTCAGAGAAAAGTACGCAAAGTCTTTTATCTCTGCTTTTCATCTGCAGCTGACTTCTCTCCAGCCTTGCTACGGCTGCTTTGATTTCACATTGGCTGCCTTCCATGCCATCTTTCACTTCTTTTGGGGATGACTGTCCTGTTTCATTGTGAGGGTGGTTTTATGCCAAGCTCCTTCTGTTCAGAGATGAAATTTCCCAAAGTGGTGCCTACTTCTCCATTCCTAAACCCTCCTTTGAAACTTTGGTAATTGGCTTTGATTTTCTAAGATTTGGAGCATAAGGCATCTTCTGACAAGAGATATCAGGTGCAGACCCAGTTTTATGGAAAACATAGATCTTGTTTTTATGTCCCTAAATAGCAAATTAGAATTACAGGTTTTCATTTGTGGGCTTAAAGATCTTGACAAGAATGCCTATCCACTGGATAATTCCACATCATTTGGCAGCAATTGCTCAAATTGTCATGAACAGTTTAAATCTCCACCAGTCACACAATTTGCTCATTGGGAAGCAAGTAGCTGGTTAAAACCAGATGGCACAGGATCAAAACGTCAAGAGATATCCGCATGGGACAAAGCTGGGTGTAATGGAAATACTTATAAGACCTCTAAATGGTACCAGAAGTAGGTATGTGTCACATAATGCTTCTATAACTTCATCAACTTGTTAAGTAAGACTTTAGAATATTACTTTAAGAAAGACTTCAGAATATTTCTTTAGAATGGGATTCCAAACTTTCATCTATTACATTAGATCTAATATATTAAATCCACCATCAGAATAATCTATTTTAAATATTTCATATGCTTAACCTTACATATGTGAGACACTAACTTTTAGAGTTATCCTGGATTATTATCCTTACTGTAGAGCAAACCTCTTTCCTGCTTTTCTGGATTTTAGGCTGACAGTTCTCCAGCCTCTAATCCCAGTGGCATTCTGCAGATTAAATGGCATTGATACCTGAAGCAGCTAAGTCATCAGTGGCATTATTTAGCCACAATTTGCTCTACAGGTATTTAGGAAAAAGCTTCTTGGCTCAAGAAAAAATAAAATATGGCTCAGCACCCATAGAGCATAGGAGGAATAATGCACAGGAACAAAAGCTTTGATGTGGGTATGCTTCTACAGGGGCTACATTAATTCAGAAGTCCATTTCCAGGGCTAACTTGGCTGTCTTGACCACTATACCTGGTTAATGACCTTTGTGGTTACAGAAGAAATTTGTAATGAAGTTGAGACTGAAACCCAGCTATTTCACTTTTTAACCAGTGTCCTGAGTTCTGGTCTATCCTCCCTCAAAACATTCACTGCACAGCACCAGTTTGTATCATCAAAAGTTGACGTTTCAGGACAACCAAGAAATTGGGCTTTTCCTTGACCATGGCAGGGGTGCTGGAACTAGATGTTCACAAGGTCCTTTCCAACCCTAACTATTCTATGATTCTACGATAATAACTGAGTTGCACCTTCAAAAGTTTCAGTTGCTAACTGGACCTCAGGGGCTTCAACTACCCAGTTTCCTGCTGGATTACTTCTACCAGGGAAACGAGCATTTATTTGAAGTCTAACAACTGCTATGTCTGATCCACTTCCACCCCAAAGGGACTGCAGCACATGGGGGCTGGCTGACTTGATGACATTGCCTGATCCTGGCTGCACCTTAAGCGTTGTAAGGCCTCCAGGACAGTGGAAAAGATCAAGACAACAATGTACCCACCAAACAAAGTGGCCTCCTACCAAACAGGCTCCTTAACACTGATGTATGGCAAATCAAACTAGCAGTCAAAGCCTAAAAATAAAGGGCCAACAGACTCTTACCTTGCCCTTTTTATGCTGCTGTTGTCACTCAGACTTGGACTGGATTGCATGGGCTAGACGTAACAACCTGACAGAGGTTCCCTATAAAAAGTGGAAATTTTGGAAATATCCCCAAAGATTTACCCCTTGGAGTACCTTGTCATCATCTATGATGGAGGATATAAGTTTTTAGGGAGTTGCATTAGGCTGATTAGATTTCCTTCACATCCTTACCTCTCTCCTTTTCACTCTAAGGTAGCTTACTGCCAATGCAGAGTTGGAGAAAAACTTAATCTTGATCACTGCCTGCCAACAAAAACCTGTAGGCTGGCTGGTACAAGTCTATGACATTTCCTATATGTCTGCTCAAATTAGTGGCAAAAGATGTCCTACAAGCTTATTCAGAAAAAAGTTATTTTTTCTGGATTTTTTTAATGGGAGGTGTGATTTCAAACAATATTGTTTTTCATCTCAAAAGTAACACTAAACATTTACATCATAAAAAAAGAGGAAAGCATGTTTATTCCTATGTTTAATTTTAGGTATCTGATGAATAAGGGACTATGTTAATTCCACTTATTAAATAAGCCTTTTTTTTGCACCACAGAGACAGATGTCACATGGAAATGACCATTTCTAATGACCATTTCTACGTCTTACAATGAAATTACAGCATTTCAGAAGAAGCATGAAGGTTTACTGAGGAGAGGAGGGTGAATGTATCTTGTGTTCCCTCCACAGCTGGAGTGGTCATATACGATACACTTCTGTGCCATGTGATGCTTCCTCACTCTCAGACCACGCTTGGTCACACAGCAGTCTATGGTATAGTTAGTTTTTTCCAGGCATTGCTTTGCCAGGCACAGGTAGTGAAGGCGAGGAAACACTCTTCAGAAGTGGTCTTTGAGATGTACCAAAAGGTAGCCATCAGGAAGGTTTTAAAATAAGGTTAAGGAGAGCCACTTTTAAAAGAGCCATTGCTCTTTCCTGTTGTCACTGTAGGTGAGGGATTTGCTAGCATGACATCTCTGTGATACGGGATAACATCTTCTCCTGTGGGAACTGAAGTACTATGACTTTATATACTAAGAATTGTCCTTCAAATGTTCATCTTCCACGCCCGAGTCAGAAAACAACTGTGGTATTCAACATTACTGTCTTAGGGACAGAGCCTGTACGCCTTCAGTTCCCTACAGGCACGTCCTGTGTTAGTCTAGGATAACATCATGTTACTACAATTACTGGAAAGCTTCAGAGAAGTAGGGGAAAAAAAAATAATCAGTGTTAAGTGAAAACAATCTTGAACTAAAGTTATACTACAGCACCAAAATGTTCCAGATGGATTGTAATGACCAAAAGTGCAGCATGTCAGCTGTACTGGAAGACCCTGCTGAGTTTGATTTGTGCATTTTGGTTCCTTCCACTCCTCTCCTTTGGTCTTCTTCACCCCCATCTTATTTTTATCATGTCCCTTTAACCAGTGTTCTCAGAGATCCTCATCTGAGTTTGGTTCCTTTGGAACAGAGCCGTGCACATAAAATTATCTAAAGCTATCTTCCTTTTATTCTAATACTGACATTCATAATCCTCTAAGGACTTAAAAGAAAAAGCAGGAATAATGTCAATTATGGGAAAAAGGCTTTTATAAGCTGAAAAGGCGTTTTGATCTCTTAAAATAAAATTAAAAAAAATTCAGCCGTTTGAGTAACATTTCCCGGGCTAATCCCCAGCATAATTCAAATGAGATGGTTTAGCATATAAAAAATATTAGGAATTCTTTCTATGGGATAAACCCACAAGGTTTTGTTTATTTAAAATAATTGCAGCTGTGGGATAAAGAACTTGAGCTGTACCAATCAACCAATCTCTGTACAGATATCACAAAAATTGCTTCCCCTCCATTTTTTTTTTATTTTATAATCACTTTTCTATTCTAAAAAGAATGAAGTCTAGGAAATCTCAGTTGTTGACTATTTCAGATATTTGAAAGACAGAATATCACTTGTACTCACTTTAAGAGTACAGGAAGGGACAAAAAGTGACGCCTTGCACAAGAAAGAAGAGAATATCCTCCTCCTCCTCCTTCCTAGACAAGTGTATTAATAGCCCTCTGCAAGCTATCTTCTGAGAGCAGGCAAATGCTCTAACTCCACAACTATCCAGCTATGCCATTACAACTGGGAAGATGCTGTATGTGTGGTAAGTATGATCTTCCAATATATAAGATGACTTTAAATATAAATGTTTGTGGTAAACTGCCACTTGAAAACACAACTATTTTAGAAATAGATCTAAAACCTAAGAACCATGGTTCTTCTCCCCACTTCTATCTCTGCTTTCACTCCTGTGCATATCAGTGTAAAACCATCATACTTGCAATTGCACTTGCAGGTTAATATTTGGGAAGATTAAGCTTACCTCCCTGCATTGCTCAAATTTCTACATTCCTCCATGTTCACTTAAATAAATTGTCAAACAAATAAACAAAATGCATCTTTTTCCACTTCTCTGAAGAACAGACTAAGAAGTCATGAGGTCTGGTAGCCATATGTTACTTAAAGCTGGGACAGTTCTAAGAATCATGAATCTAAATGATACTTTTATGTTGTGGTTTTCTTGTTCCAAGTGAAGAGCAGAGACCTAATCCATCCCCTGAGCACCTCTGAGTTAGGATCAGAACTGGGACTGGGATTCACACTTCTCCAATTCTTGCCCTTGCTGCTCCTCTACATCAAAGCATGGCTGTCTTAAAGTCGCATGTTTGCTGCCAAATCAGATACTTCCCAAAGCTCATGGATCCTCTAACCCTGTCTACCTTCTCCAACTGAAAGGCTCCTCAAGCCCCACTTGGAAAACTCATGGGCAGTTTGTCAGCGGACAAATGATCTGAATTAACTGTGTTCTTCTGCATACCTATTTGGGGAAAACATGGAAAAAGATAAAACAGACACAGATGCAAGACTATGTGATGCTCTCAGCACCATCTCATGCAGTCTTGCCACCAGCTGTGGACTAGCATCTCTTTTGCTGTCTGTACTGTGCTAACTTGAAACAATCCTCATATGAGGACGGCCACCCTCATGTGAGATTCACTAGTAATGTAGGCCCATGTGGTGCCTTCAAGGTATCTGCTAGCTGAGTGGCAGGGCTGGCTGGCCCGATTGAAGTGAACTGAAATCATGTTGGAGGATCATAAACTCCTATGTCTACTAATAGCTGTAAGCCATACCTATGCCTGTGGGGTTAAGTAGGCTGGCTGAGAATGAGTTGTCAGGAAGCTTTAGACCTGAATACTGAAAGGAGATGGTGAAACCTCAAAAAAGCTGCTTCAAGCTACCTTTTTTCTCTCACTGCTGGATCCAGTTTGTCCAGCTTTATTTACTCTGTCCCTCTGTAATTCCCAAAAGAATATCCTGGTCTGCTGCCATGTGTACTTCCAGTTGAAAGCCAGAGTTTCCTAGGCACACATAAATGGAAATGTGTGGAAGCAACATTAACACTAGCTATCCCAAAGTTCGTGCTAAGCCATCGATGGAACAGACAGTAGCTGAAGTGAAGATTAATGCATTCACTTTTCATCAACAAGCTTCAAAATAGGTAATTTTTTTGTGAAGGTGATGTTACCATAGCTCTTTAAATCACATAGAAACACAGTCTGTCACATTATCATACTCCAGTAAAGTGTAACAAAGTGTTTTCCTGCATTCAGGTGAACATGGACTGCACACAGCTGACAGTCAAACAAGTAAAATGTTTTAGCATTAATCTGTTTCTATTGAGTTGAACTGATATATCTCAGAATATTTGATGTTCATAAATGTTACAACCACTACAAATAGGTTTTTAACTTTAAAAGAAAAATATGTTACTGAACTGGATGGCTGCAAAAAAACAGCTAGAAAGTATAACCAGTGTTTGTTTCCAAGGTGTAGTCCTTCCAGTTTCATACTCTGCATTTCAAATTTTTAATCCAATCATATTATTGTAAGATTTATGATTCCTGAACACTTAAAATCACAGAAAGGACTCACAAAGCTACTTGACTATGCAATTCCTTCCACATCTTTCAGATGCTTCATTGATACGGAGTAACCAGAAAACTCTTTCTCCTTTGTGTTGTTGTGTACCACAAACAGCACAGTATGAACCACAGATGTAGTCAGACTTCTTCAAGTTTAGCAAACACAACACACTTTGAAGCATAACCGTGAGGTCTTTAGAGCTCACTGCTCTACTTTAGCTTCATCTCTGCAACAAATTGGTTTCTAACCTCTTACACCAAAAATCCCCTTCAGACAATTTAAAATGTTTAATATTTCTGTAAGTTCAACAGTCTAGGGAACATAAGCAAGAGGAATTGTCCCCATCAAAGGCAAACAGATGTTGCTATAACCTTTTGAAAAAAACCTGCTCTTAGAAGTGTTATAGTAAATATGTAAATATGCTTTGAAATCTAATATCCTTCCTGAAGTGGAAGCCCTGGAGTACAAGAGCTCTTTGAGAGTATGTTTTGGTTTCATGAGATTGTACATATGCGATATTGAGCTGTGCCCAGCAAGGCCAAGAGTCATTGCTACCATACCCTCTTGCAAGAAGATTGCAGGGAGGAGACCTGTTCTAGTGAAAGGAATGGATAAAGAATGTGTGCGCACTGTGACAGCATCCAGAGGCCTCTGACCAGGGGTTAAGAATCTATTAGCCCCTTGAGAAATCTATTACCATGAGTAGATGTCTTCTGCCTCAATGGAAATAATCTGAAACATTTTCCATGTGTCTTTCCTTCTCCTTCACATGGAATTCCCTCACCTCACACAGTTTTTTACCTGTCTGTTCACTATGTTTCTGATTCCAACAATAAAAGATCTTAGAGCTGACATCAATTATGTTGCCAGAGAAGTTGCATTGCTCTGCATCAGCTGAGCTCCTTATGTCTCCCCTTCCTTTGAAAATAATTCATCTCACTACTGCTTTCACCACAGCAGTCCACACAGGCTGGTGGCTCTGATGGGCTTCCCTGGAAGTGGGATTAGGCGAATCCCAGAAAATGACTGCCTTTCCCAGCCAGTCTGAATTGCACAGAATTTCCTCTTCTGGCTGTCCTGCACTATCAGAAATCAGTTCTACTCTCTTTTTCTATTCAGACAGAAATAAAATTTATGTCCTTCTCTCTCAAAGGGTTCTGGCTCCAGCCCCCTGGTACACTGAAGAGGACTGGGAAGAGCAGCCATTGCTCTTTGTCCTCCAGAGACTGTTTCTAATTGTGGAACATGGGTTGGTGCTGTTACAGTGAGTAATATCCCAGCTGTGGTGCAGAAAAGGACATTTCTAGGCCAGGAGAAAAGCAGAACCAACTCAGATGTTACCCAGGCTTGGGGAGTTCAGCAACAGCAGAAACACAGGTACCAGGTTGAAGAGACCATATGGTGCTCTACAACAGGAAGGCACAGGTTGACGAAGAACTGCTTTCTGTCAAACCAGTGCTCTGAAAAAGTAAAGTACTCTTCAAGGGTGCTATTTTGCTCCCACAAGCTGTCAGTCTGAATAGTGGGTAGCTCATGATCAGCTTGAATGACTGAAACCAAATCATGTTACAAAGCATTTCATATTCTGTTCAATTCATGTCTCATAAATTTGAGGCAGGGGATTCATAAGCTACCCGTTGCTTGTGAAGTATCTCCCACAAATATTCCTTTGGATCACCTCCAGGGGAAAGAGCTCTTTCATTTTCAATTCTGTCTGTTAACTCCTTCAGAAACCTACAGATGACGTCTGGAGAGTTTGTATGCAGAAAACTGTAGCAACCCTTTGCTTTGTGGGTGTAACCCCAACATTTCAAAGCGCTTTCTCCTCTGAGGGGTTGCAAAACTCTTCCTGTTCCTTCATAGGGCTTTGAAGATTGTGCAGTAATGTTCATCCTGGTGAGGGCCTGGGATGAGACGTGACCCCTGAACACCACAAGAAGGCTCCTGGCAAAGTTCCTACCATGGCTCTTTCCTTGGCATCTTCAGAGCTGGCCTGGAGCATCAGTGGGCAAGCCCCATGGAGGAGCCAGGGGAAGCAGCTGCAGACAAAGTGTGAAGAAGAAAAAACTATTTGGTTTTGCTATGAGAGAAAGCACAAGCAAGACAGAAAACAGTTTATCTAATCACGCTTTGAATTTTCATTATGGAAAGCAAAAGCAACATGGCTAGCACTGCAAAAATCCATCACAGACCAAAATCACCCAAACTCCAGCCTCATTCTTTATTTTTGCCTTTTCTGCAATCATAGAGGGGCTGGAAACTCTGGTGGGAGAGGGCCCTCATCTGCACTGTACTGATTTGCAGAGGCAGTCATCCAAAAATAACATTCTGGGTCGAGTTCCTGGAGAGGGACATTGGGGTTTTGTGGTGGGGAAAAGCTGGCAACCGTGACTCTGATCTGTAAAAATCTTCCTTCACCCCTTGCACATTTATTGGCTTGTTTTCACACCTTGCCCTCTTTGAAGCATTATATACAGAAACACGATGCTGTCTGGAGCTTCAGGGTTTTCAAAGCTTGAAGTAATTCCTTGCCTCCCCAAACATCCAAAAAAAGGTCCTATCTGCCTTGATTTCCTTCCTAAATTTTCCCTTTTTGTTTTAGACAGAAATGTGCCACTTATGCCCTTTCTAACATATCCCTCTTTATTCAACAAAAATGCCATATCTAAAGCTTTAACTGCCATATGTCCTATTTAGACATATGAAGCATATTTCTTTTTTATTCATATTTTATTGGAAGCCTTACAAAGCATACAGAACAGATGCCAGTACATCAAATTCATCATGCCGAGCCTTGATTATACAGACCCCGAAGCCCCAACACTGCCATACAATCCTTCCTTTCAGGAAATAAAAGCCAAAGACCAGTTTTCCCGCAGGACCACTTGTGGGTATAAGCTGAAGCCCTTATTATCGGAGGTTCCTTGGATACGATTTAAAGTTTGAAAGTTCCTCATATAGCTGTTCACTCATCACAAGGTACTTCTCAAAGTCTAGGCATGCTGCTAAAAGTAGGAACACCCGTCCAAAACCATGGAAGCACTCAGCCAAATATCTGCTTCCAGCATAGTAGCAGCAGCCTTCTCTTTTTCTCTGAGTGAGAGTGCAGCAGATGAGGAGAGAGATAAGTGTACAGAGAATGCAACATCCCAAATGCCAGTTACTAGAAGCTGCTACTATGTGCAAAGGAGCTTCATGCTATTCTTAACAAAATTTGATTCAGGGTTGTCACCTGAACCAAACCTTCTTTGCAAAGAAGAGATAAAGTAGTTCCTGTGAGCTTGATGTGCTATGCCATGACAAAACAGCAATTAAAAAAAAATGAATAGAGCACAGTCTCATTGGTCTGACATTTCCGCCTATAGTTTGTGGTGTAAATCAAAGCAGGCATGACATTCTCTGAAATTTTAGCTTTTTTACATGCATTTGGGCTGACCATGTTTACTCACTCGGGGTTTCACTCCACCACTTGTTAATGCATTTGGCATGCTGTCATGTAAATACATCAAGGATTTCAAAGGAAGGTCATTCTCTATTCCCTCCTCCATGCAGAGGGAACATGCCAGAACTACACTGAGGATATGGAATGAGATCACTTGAGATCAGAGCCACCATGGGTGGGTAATGATGAGGTTACCCCAATGGTGTGTGTAGATGTATTCCAAACCCTTATTACAGTTATGATATATTCACACGAACACAGCAAACCCATCTTTGAAACTGTTCCTTGATTTTAAGTCTACTTGCCGCTTTATGGAAGCCACTACTTTAGTGATTTGCTGCTGATGTAAATGGAAGCATTAGGGGGGGAAGGGGGGTTGTGTGTGGTGGTGGTGGTGGTAGAGTAAGAATGGAGGAATACAGAAAAGAGAATGCAAGGAAAGGATGGCAGAGGAAAATGATAGAAAACTAGGGCACCACCATGCATTTGAAGATGTAATTTCAGAACAGCTCTAAATCTCTGTTTATAAATCAATATTAGAAGTCAGCTGTGTGTGTGGATCCCAATACTTCATACGCATAGCCAGGTCAGGTAAGACTCTCATCAGCTTCACTGCCCTCAGAATCAAGCCCTGTCAATCCTTGTGCCACTTTTCTGTTATTTTGAGCTTTCTGGTCAAATAAGAGCTTCTTGAAACTCAGCCAAGCACTGGAGGTTGCAAAAATTTTGGTTTCTTGACCAAAAAACGATTTGGTATTACACAAGTGAGGAGATGCCTCTATCAACCATAAAGTGCCTGCATCAGTTCACTTCCTCTGTGAGTCCAGGCAATTGCACTGGTCTTGCTGAGGCAATACTCTGTAATGCATAAACATCAGTTCTGTTCCCCTTTGACATGTATTTTTTCATATTTATTCTGTGCTGTTGTGGGAATAAAGTCTACGTTGGTTTTTAGGTTTATTTTTTAAAATTTATGGTAAAGAGTTGTGAATTTATTTTGCTTAGTATAGAGCTTTCTTTCTTTTAAATACATCTGGCTAGTTGGCATAAAATACAACTATAGCTGGCTGAACCCCTAGAGTTTAAAGAAATATTTCTGGTCACAGGGGATATAGCTCAAAATTTATTTCAGGATTATGCTTTGAATGATTAAGGCAAAATAAAATCCATGCAACACTTAGATTTTCTATTTAAAACCTAGAAACTGCTTTGAAAAACCCAGCCAGCAAAAATATAAATGTTTTTAATTGTTAAAGATTATTGTTAATCTTTCACATTTTACTGATGAAGTTATCTTTATAGAAACTGCACATATCTGTGAAATGCCTATTTGCATAAAATAGAAGGATTTGTTGAAATTATACTTCAAATGTGGAGGATTTTATTTTTATTTATTTTATTTCTTTTGAAGAATGTACCACATCGACACTTCAGATGAGATTTCTGAAAGCACTTAATATTGCATCTAATTCTAACCCATTCGATCCCAGGGGTGGCTTAAATGAAAGCTGTATTAAGTCATCATGGAAGATTTCTGAAAATCCCAAATTAATCCCTACTGTTACCTCATTTGGGCCATGATAGCTCCTTTTCGCCCAGTAACGAACTAACACTTGTAAGGATACAGATTTTCGTGACTCAAGAAGAATGCAAAAAGGGAACTTTAACATCTGGGTTGACAAAAGCCCAGGAATACTTGGCTTTTACCCATGTTTTGGTGTAAGAGACCAGCAGGAGGAGAAATGCCTGGTGTTACACAGCTTATGTGACAGGTTGGGAACTGACGTAAAAAGGCCCAACTCCACCAAGACCAGCATCAGGGTTTTTTCAGTGAAGCTATGGCAGCTGAGCTTATTATGCCTAGCTTAGAACAACCCACTCAGAAAATTCTACAGAGCTTATGTTATCCAAGAGCAACTGGTACATTTTGCCATGCTGATGACCTTAAGGAGACACTCCTACAGAGGTCAGTGCAAAGCCTGTCATTGACTCTCAGTTGTTCAAAGAAATCAGGTTTTCCACGCTATAACAAACTTCAAAGCTGCCTTGTCCCACTGTCCCCATCCCTGTTCCTTCTCTGTTTATAGCCACCTCCATAGCCAACCCCAAAACCCCAGCCATACAGTCCCCAGTAGAATCATCTATGCACACTGCAACAAATCAAATCTAACGTGACAATGGAATGTGGATGGTCAAAAAGTCTTTTGTCTCACAAAGCTAAACGTAAGTAGATCAATATAATATATCAATATTAGGTCAATACAAGTTTAGAAGCAGGTAAGCAAAACCACAAATGTAAAAACCATCCTTTTTCCAGATTTCCAGCATAACACCATTTCCCCTCCCCTGCATTCAGCTCCAAATATTATCTGCCAGTCACCTTTCAACTCCCTCCCACTAGAGTTGACCACAACAAAACTAACATGTCTTGTGACCTTATTGCCATGTGCCATTTCATCTGAATTAAATCTTTGTACGAAACTACCCAGCTCAGATGAGGGGCAGATTTAATAGTTCTTAGAAAGCCAAAGAGCAGTTGTGAGAAGGATACAGCACTTCCAGCAACAAACAAAAATAGGAGAAGCTCAGAGAAATACATCACACCAATCAACGGTTCGAGACAATCACCTTTCAACTCCCTCCCACTAGAGTTGACCACAACAAAACTAACATGTCTTGTGACCTTATTGCCATGTGCCAATTCAGCTGAATTAAATCTTTGTACAAAACTACCCAGCTCAAATGAGGGGCAGATTTAATAGTTCTTAGAAAGCCAAAGAGCAGTGGTGAGAAGGATACAGCACTTCCAGCAACAAACAAAAATAGGAGAAGCTCAGAGAAATACATCACACCAATCAACAGTTTGAGACTTGACAAAACCATATTTAAACGGTAGACATAAGAAGCCACGGTGGCACATTCAGCACTTTGCATCCCTTTTGGAACTGGCATTCTGTAAGTTTATTGTTTGGTTGTTCTTTCTTCTCATCTTTAGCTAAGGTTTGATTGAAAGTCAGCTTCACCAAGCCCATTCACTCACCCACAGCTTCATAGTCCAGTAGCTGTGTTTAAGAAGCACGAGTGGTTTTGTGCAGGGTTTGTGGATATATCCGCTGGGGGGAGGAAAAATTATTTTTAGACATATCCTGATGCAACCTGGTGTTTATGTAGAAAATTTAAAAACAGTTGGTCAGAGAAAATTTGACTTTGACCATGTTAGCACATGAGTGAGAGCTGACTCACATTTTTATTATCTGAGTGGGTCTTGTCTACTGGAACCATCATTTCCAGTAGTCATATCTTGTACTTCTCACATCATCAGTTCTTCCTCTGCAAGCCTCTCCCACACATATTTCAGCTTTCAAGGATAAAGAATAAGGGAAGTGGGAACACCCTACTCATTCCAGTATGCAAAATAAACCACTATTCTGGGATTAAGATATGAACAGTAGTTTCAGGATACAGATAATAGTCAGTTAACATCTCACAACTGGTTTGTACAAAGGTGATGTGGAAGACCAAAGAGAAGCCACAGAAAGCGAAGCTGTCATATTTTTAACAGAGAAATCTTTGCTAAACTATTTCAGAAAGTAAATGATGAGGGATCTTTAAAAGAAAAATTTCTTTTCACTGAGATATTTTCATATGAACATTGAGAGTTTTGTTATATGAGTCAAGTGCTCACAAAATCATAAACCTGGATGACATCAGAAGACATCATGTAATGAACACTGCCATGCTAGGACAGGACCAGACCTGTATTTTTTAGTTCTTCAAAACTTTTATTTAGCCCCTCTCATTTCCAGTGATAGAAACCATGCAAATATCCCAGGCATTCTTACCCCAGTGATTCACTATTCTTACTATCAATTTTTTTTTTCCTACTGTCTATTTAAACCCAGTCCTTCTTGTCCCAACCATCACTGGTGGGAGGGCCAGAGATCTTCTTCTAACATTGTGTCTTACTTTTGTGGAAATCAAAATTTTGAATAAGAGGAAATAGCATCTTTTTCCAGAAGAAAATCCAGTACTTGAGATTTCAAAACATGAGTTATATTTTGCTTTGTTTTAACGTGAGTCTTCTCTTACTGGTTTTGTCAAAAGCATTATGAAAAAAAGCTCTTTATGGTGCCTCAGAAATCCAGTCCCAATCCGGTTATGCAATAAATCAGAAAAGACAGACTACTCTCATGGGGTAAGGGGGTTGATTTCGAGACCAGAATGGTTTCAGAAAAGTTAAACTTTTAGATTCTTATCTGAACCGAACCATTTGAAGCTAGGTCTCCACTTGCTGGTAGTTTACTTTTTCACCTCCAGAGACTTCAGTTTAATTCCTGGTTTAGGTCACAGTGAAAATGAGTTTGGTGGTTTTGATCCTAGTGGACTTCTGTCAACATTGAAAAACCACCGCACAATCCTTCACAACTGGAAATTTTTGTTTTAAAGAAAGCCTGGACTGGAATACCAGAGGTCACTACAAGTTGAGAGAGAATTGCAATGCTACAGCTATATGGAGAATTTTGAACAGCACCTGACACTAAGAAATCCTGTGACAAGCAATAGAAATTAACTGTTCTCTTGACAGGGATATTTTTGTTTCTTCACATATTAGCACAAAAAATTTCATAACAAGCAATGACAACAGAGAAACTGAGCCCAGACACTGCACTTTAAATTAAATGGTTAGCAATAATGTTAAAGAAATAATTTGTTGTAAAAAATATTTCTATTTGAAGGTATATTCAACAGTTTGATACTGCTGACCTCAAGAACAATACAGAAAATAAGAAAAGACAGATAAAGTGGTGAGGTTTAGATCAGAATTTACACTTACCATACTAAAAAGAAAATAAAAAAATGCCTGAAATAAAATGAAAAAATACAAATTATAATCTTCGTCTTCCACTTCTGTTGCCTTTTTTCCTTCAATCACACAAATACAAATTTGTTCTCAACTGCCCTGTAAAAAGACACAAATGAAGTAGAAACATTCTGATGCATAGACAGTGCTAAGCATGAGTTTCTTAGTTCAGGTGTTCCAAAGCTGCAGATAACAACAGTGAAAGAGTGAGCTTTCTCATAACCCAAGGACTAAGAAGACTTTCCACCAACTTTCCAAAAATGTTCACATATGGTTTCTAGGCTAGAGATGAAAAGTTTTTTTTTTCTGCATATGCAAATTAGAGGGAAACTGAATGGGAATGAACAGTTTTGCACTGTGGGAGTTGATCAGGAAGAATGCTGTGAATTCAGTCATTTGTGGCGCTGGCGTTTGCAGTACAATTCATCACTTGCAGCAGGTTATGTTCTAAAATCTCCACTTTTATTCAATAAAACCACAACAATCACTTTTCTTCCCTCCTC
>JANRGW010040706.1:0-26461 GCA_024733675.1 Psilopsiagon aymara
GAAGGCTGCGTGGAGGCCTCATAGCAGCCTTCCAGTATCTGAAGGGGGCCTATAGGGATGCTGGGGAGGGACTCTTCGTTGGGGACTGTAGTGATAGGAGAAAGGGTAACGGGTTCAAACCTAAACAGGGAAGTTTAGATTGGATATGAGAAAGAAGTTCTTTACTGTAAGGGTGGTGAGGTACTGGAATGGGTTGCCCAGGGAAGTTGTGAGTGCTCCATCACTGGTGGTGTTCAAGGCCAGGTTGGACATAGCCTTGGGTGGCATGGTCTAGTGTGAGGTGTCCCTGCCCATTGCAGGGGGGTTGGAAAAGGATGATCTTAAGGTCCTTTCCAACCCTAACTGTTCTATGATTCTATGATATAGTCAGGTGGATGTCGGTCTCTTCTTTCAAGTAACAAGTGATGGGACAAAAGGTAATGGCCTCAAGCTGCATTAGGGGGTGTTTAGAGTGGATTTGAGGAACGTTGTCTTCACTGCAAGGGTTGTCAAGTACTGAAACAGGCTGCCTAGGGAAGTGGTGGAGTAACCATCCCTGGAGATATTTAGATGTACATGTGGTGATTAGGGACATTGTTTAGTGGTGGATTTGGCAGAGTTGTGTTAATGATTTGACTTGATGATCCTAAAGGTCTTTTCCAACCTGAATGATTCTCTGGTTCTGTGGTACTGAATTGGAAGTGTTTTGGCATTTTATTTTATTTTTCATGTTTTCACAGGTTTTGAATCCTTTATCTCATCTCCTGATATTCTTTCAATGGGAGCTTTGGAGCTGTAATGTCCCAACTCAGTACTCCCCACAAGAACCAAGCATGCAAAGCCAAATCATCCAGACCAACCAGAGAAAGACCCAGTTCTCATTTTCACCAAAGCTTGGCTCATTGATGAGCCTCAGCGTGTTGGATCTGCAGCCAGGCCTCCGCCTCCACAGCTCAGGGACTGAGGGAGGAGATGAACAAGCAGGGTTTGTAATAGCCATGCAGCTCCTTAAAGTTATGAGACATGTTTGGCTCCTGCCAGCTCTCCCATTGCTCACATCCATCTTCACCACCATGTTACTCTATTCTGCTTTGGCACTGATAGTTTTTTCCTCCCAGCACACTTTTATATGACTGTGATTTACAACCCTGAGTTTAAAGATTTATTGCAATGCACACATGGCACAGAAGACTCCAAATGATGTGTTCAGCCTGGTTATTATTCTCTTAAATCCCATTTTTTCCATAGTGAAACAAGTGGCCTCTGCATCATGTTGTCGAGACTTTCCTCCTCTAACTTCCTAGGTTTATTCAGATGAGAATAAAAACTGTGCAGAAAAGTCACAACATCAAGGGGCTGGCTGGCATCTCTGAACCTTAAGAGTAACAAAAACACCTGTGAGCTTAACCAAGCACCAGATGGTCTTCAGACAACAAATTGCAGGCTGAACATTCACATCCATATCAGTCCTTGCTTATACCACTTTACAGATGTGGTTAAAAACCCTATGGTAACTTAAACTTCTTCCTCCCTGTGAGAAAAGCAGCAATGACAGCAGCCATTATCACCTCCTCTTCCTTGCTTTTGTACGTTTTTGGACAGTGCTTAAACTATCTGAGATGAGCAAGTGCCTTAGGTCATCTTAAAGAGCTTAATCTGATCAAAGGCTTTAATGTGCTTAAGGGTGGTGTAAGGACATTGATTATACTTAACCCTAAAAAGAACACAAAACACTCTGTATCTAAGACCTGGAGAAGTCTCTTGTTTGGCATTTTTTTTTCTTCATGTGCATCCTCTTGAAGCACAGTCCAAGTCATGGTCCCCTGAAGTCACTGAAAACTCTTCAGTTAGCTTAAAGGAGTATTGCTGTTGGCATCAGCTGCAGCAGGTTCAGCCTGATGTTGTGGCCATCCTTAGAGCCGAGTTTATAGTTTTCTGTACTGAACTTGTGGTGTCAAAACTAACCTGGAAATCATTAAAACCCAACCATAAGCACTAGCTTCATTGTGGTAAAAAACCCAAACCTGTGGTCCCCTATCAAAGAGCACCCTTCAAACTGTGGTCCTTTTTGACACATCCAATGAAAGAAATAGCAGTGAACCTTTTTTTATTCTTCCAAGATAAGCAATTCTCTCATTTAAATAAGCATGTAAATTTCTCATTTTAAATAAACCACTTTGTCTCTTTTTTAAGCAAGCAATTCTTATAATAAATTAATTTTCTAATGACTCAGCACAATACCCAGGAGGATTTCCTCTAAATTTCCAAACAGGTCACCTTGGATCAAAGGCCAGAGCTACGATATTCCCACCCTTGAAAATGCCAAGAGATGTGTGAATGCATGGAAAAGAAGTGAGTTTGGAGGGAATGTTTATCATGCTGGTCAGACCTGGCCCCTTAAAAAAACCCAAGATTGTAACCTGTGCTACCAAATTTGAAGATCATAGAAGTAACTGGGTTGGAAAAGACCTTCAGGATCATCAAGTCCAACCTTTACCCCAGCATTGCCAAGTCCACCACTAAACCATGTCACTGAGGGCCTCATCTACCTGTTTTCTGAGTTCTTCTGGGGATGGTGTCTCTAGCACTGCCCTGGGCAGCCTGTTCCAATGCCTGAGCACCCTTTCAGTGAAGACATTTTTCCTGATATCTAGTATAAACCTCCCCTGGTGCACCTTGAGGCTGTTTCCTCTTGTCCTAGAGATGCCTTGCCCCAGGCTTTTATTTCATGTTGAGCTTGTCCAAGATCCTATGAACCATCTGAGATCCCATTTTGCTTTGAATTGCTTGCCAAGATCCACACTCACTCATGACAGTGTTGCTATCAGCATCCATAGGAGCAAGCCAGAATCAAATAACTTTGCTCCTGCTGCACTGCAGTTAGCATACGTACATACCTATGTGTGTGAAACCAACAACCCACCTTCTCTCTGGGGCTGGCCCCAGTTTTTAGAGGAAAAGGTACTATCTGAGGTTGCTTCGTGGTCATAAAAGCAGCAGAGGACAGCTGTGTGCTTGAGTGTTGTTTACTTTACATTGAAGCTGATCCAGATCTGATGCTGGATGTTTCTGCCTTGCAAAGTACAGGTTGCAAGTGGGGTTTTAACCCTAAGCATGGACATGGACATGGACATGTATGTGCTTGTCTGTTGAGCTTGGACCTGGGCAACTGAGCAGCAGGCATGTTTCTGGCAGTTTTGCAGAAAAGCATCGGTAGTGTTGATTTGTAATTGAAAAGGAAGATTATATTGTATGGCTCAGAAACAGTGATGGGAAAGAAATCCAATATTATAGTATTTAAGCAGAAGAAAACCAGGTTGCAATTGAAAGAGCAGACGTGACTCCTTTATTTATGCTCATTGTAATGTAGTTTCCACAGTGCCCATATTAAGGGCCAGCAGTGAGTGTAGCCGAAAGCAGCTGTACCATATGTGAGCAACCCCAACATCACCTGGAAGGATCAAAGTGGTAGAGATGTAGTCTTAAATATTATTCCAAAAATCCTATCACTTTACTCTGAAGTAAACCATCTCATCTAGAAGTTGGTTTTTAATTTCTCCCCTAAATTTCCAATATTCCCACAGGAGGCTTTATAAAAAGTTGGAACTTTTACGTCTCCAGTGTAAAGGCTTGGGGTTTCGTTGCATGGAGAGATCTTGTGCATGTGCAGTATGTGTAGCTAGTTCAAAAGCACATCAACCACATCTGCTCATTAGCAGTGTTCTGATCTAACCCTTGGCAGAGCTGCAGAGCATGCCCAGGTAATGAGAGATTGCCACCGTGCTGCTACAGAAAGGGCCCAAATTGATGTTTTATTGGCGGTCTGAATTCTGGCACTTCTGTGCTTCATTTTACCACTCTATTAATGTTCACGTAATCTAGTTGTATGTAATCAAACATTGAATGCAGCCATACAGAGCCCCATAGGCACAGCAGGCTCTGCTGCATGGAGCAAAGAGAGAACTTTTCATGTAAGATTTTCATTTTTTAAAACCACGTGTTCTTCAAATAGCCACAATAGCTCTGCAGGTGCTTGTCAGTCAAGCAAGATTACAGACTCCCTAAATTCAGCCTGACATGACAGATTGTAATGGCTCTGGAGGGTCTGTTATGGTCTATTGTGCCAGTGGACCCTGCCTAATAGGAGCATCTCATATATTTCTCCTTAAAACTGTAATGGCTTCAGAGATTTCTATATTACCTGCTACATCACATGAGTTACTTTATCACAAAAAAGGCATAATCATGTGGTGCTGAAGATGCAAGTTAAATAAGGAAAAGAAAACTTAGATTTACAGGCTGACATGTACCTTTATCTTATGCAATTCTGATGCTGAGAAATTGCAGGATTGGCAAGGATTTGAGTAATTTTAAGTAAATTTTTGGCTGTTAAAAGTGGGAACGGAAAGTGGGTGATGTCTGTGCAGTGAGGTTTCAACCTGATGCTGTAGGGACCAACATGACTTCATAAATAATAGTAGTGAATGGTTTTGGTATGCCATAGCTCCAAGATAAGTTATGGTGCTCATCTTCTGGATTATGAAGCTCTTTGGCTTCTGACAGTGTGGAGGTCAGGGCATGGCATAAGATCACACTTGCCCTTTCTGGCCTCAAACTCTCTCAATCTTATCCAGAAGACAGGAGGTTAGCCCCACTCAGCAAACTTAAATCACAGTGTATCATTTCTGATACCAAGTGGCTTGCATGTGAAAAAGAGAGAAACTATCAAGGGGGTGCAGGTTGAAGGAAAACTTGGATTTGGTGATCAATGGCATCCTTTTAGCTCAATCATGGCTTTCATTTCCCAGGTATGAAGTGGCATGGAAAGCCTGCTTGGTGACTTATGGTGACACTACCATGGAGCAGGTCATAATGGTCAAGCAACAAAGAAAATAGAGTAGTAATATGATGGGAATAAGTCAGGAGCAGAAGGAAAGCTGTTCAAAACGCAGGTGAGCACCCTTTGTAGGAAATCCCAAGCTCTTTGATCTGCCCATGTTGCTGCACAGCCACAGAGCATCAAAATAGAGAATTGCGGGAGCTGGCACATGCAAAGCCGAGTGGCTCTGCCCAGCAGAGGGTAGCATTGCCCAGACACCCCAGCCTGTTCTCCAAGTTTACCACCTTCATGCACCTCCAAATTCCCACCTCTGCCACATCTACTTTGAAATGGCAGGCACAGCTCGGCCCGGACCCAGGGAAAGCCTCCCAGGCTGATGCCTTCTACATGCTTCTCATAAACTATGGGAAATTTGGAAAAATAGCTTTGAAAGTAGGATTTTAAGGGATCTGTTAAAGGACACGATGCATGTTAAACAGGTATGTGTGTACAATCACATCTGCTTTTACTGATATAACAATATTAAGTAAATGTTATTTAGCCACTTGTATTAGGATTTATTTCCAGGTACCTAATGTGATGGACAGGTTTGGAGCTGCCTCTGAGCACAGGAGTGCCTGCACCTGCCAGTAGCAAGGCCTGTGCTTTAGTCCCTTGTGTCCCAAAAGAATTGCACTTTCTTAGTGCCCTTACATATTCTGAAACTGAAGACTCCACATTTGTAAACTATAAATGTACCTCAGTCTAGGCTATAATTTCCTCTGATGTTTCTGATGAATTCTGCCTGTCACCCCGCATCAGAGCTCAGCTGATGCCCAATGTGACAACATCAGAGGTCTCAGTGCTGCTGAGAAAAAGCTGCTTTCAGCAATAATCTCAGCGGGGCCATGAGTATTTGTGTGCCAGGCCAGTGTCGTGCTGCCTCAGGACACTGTGCCAGGACTTGAGCATCTTGACAAGGCTACACAGTGCCCATCCACCTGCCTCCAGGCTTGGTGCTGCTCAAGGGGGTGACCCTGGTGTTTGGATGCCCCTCACTTCTCTGAGGGTGCTGGGTAAGGGAGGTCCGTGAGAAGGGGCGAGTTTTTACATCCCAGGAACGTGTGTATGTGTGTGTGCTAGGCAGACCTGGCACCATCACCTCCGCGGACCCCGGCGCATCCGTGCGCAGCGTCGCGCAGCGCCCATCCAGGCAGCGCGGCAGCTTCTGGTGTGGCTTTTTAATTTTTTTTCCCTTGCTTTCCCTTTTTTTTTCCCCCTCTTCTCTTTCCCTCCCCTCCCGTTTGACGTGCGCGGTTTTGGTGCAATGCGAATTATCTTCAGTCATTCAGTCAGGAGGGGCAGCGCCAGGCAGCAGAGCAGCGGCAGGGCTGCCTCCTCCTCCTTCCTCCTCCTCCTCTTCCTTCTTCTCCTCCTCCTCCTCCCATTGCCATAACAACCGCTCACAGCCGCTGCACCCGCGGTACCGGCGGGGCCGCTCCGCGCCGCTCCGCACTGCTCCGCGGTAGGGAGGCTGAACATCTCCCGGGGGCCCCGCACGGGGGGTGGGGTAGAAAACAGTGACCTCCCTCCCCCCAAAAAAGAGAAAAACCCCAAAAGGGACTTTTTCGCTGGGTGGGTCTCTCAGGGACCAAAGTGACCCCGAGACAGGCTGCGCGCAGCTGCCGCGCAGGGTGCGGAAAGAGGGAGGGACGGGGGAACCCCGAGAGTGACTCCGCGGGGCGGTGCGGGGCGGAGGAGGGGAAAGGGGGAATAGAGGAGAGGGGGGCAGAGAAAGTTGGTAGGAAATAGCCCAGGAAAAGTGGCGCTAGCGGAGCCCGCTGGAGCGCGGAGGAAATAAAAGCGGCCGCCGGCAGGAAGTGTGAGGAGGAGGAGGAAGGGGAGAAGAAGAAGAAGGAGGAGGAGGAAGAAGAAGAAGAAGAAGAAGAAGAAACAGCAACAGCAACAGCAGCGGCCGCTGCTACCGCGGCAGAAGAGAAAGCAAAAGCCGCGCACGGCTCGGTGCCCGCGCCAGCATCCGCGGGGCTGCGCGGGGCTGCGCCGTGGTCATGGCCCGGGAGAACGGGGACGGTGGCGGCTCCTGGAAGAAGCAAGCGGAGGACATCAAGAAGATCTTCGAGTTCAAGGAGACGCTGGGGACGTAAGTGGCGGGGAGCGGCTGCGGGGGGGGTGTCCCTTCCCCGCGGCGATGCGCGGGGCGCCCTGCGGTGGGTGCGTGTCTGTCTGTCTGTGTGTCTGTATGTTCCCGTGTGCACGCGCTGGTGCTGCTCCGCGCGCTGCTCATCCCTCCGAGCAAGAAGTCAGGGCAATCTGCAAACACGGGCAACAATATATATATATAAAATGAGGCAGGAGCTGGGCTGACCCCCCCTCCTCACCCCCCAAAAAAGAGAAAAAAAGGAGAAAAAAAAGTGTTTGCAAATATTAACCGGGTGAGGAGATGGGGAAAGACTTTTTCTTGGTAGTGCAATTGTAAATAAATGCGGTCTGACTTGCACGCTCTCCCCCAAAGCTGATGGCTGCATCTATTCGTGGACAGGCAAGCAGAAATAATCGGAGTGGATTGGATGTCTTAACGGTTGTTGGGGTTTATTTCTGTTATTTATAGTGACGGGGCATAAAGATTAGTAAAACGTTAGAGTTGTGGGGGTTTTTTTTGTCAGGAGGCTGGGAATAAACAGGCACAGATGGTGCAAGGGAGCGGGGTGCTGGCTGGTGCTTTTTTGGCTGAGTGGAGAGTTTTATTTTTGTTAAAACAAATTTTCCCTTATAGGATATTGTAGAGGTAGGGAGCCAGGAGCACTGAAGGAAGTAAGCATGTAGGCTGCTGCACGTATATATGTTGTAATTAAAGCTCAGTTGTATTGGGCGTCCTCCTTGTTGCTGTGTCCCTCCTGCTTTAATTGCAACTTGAAGCACGTCTCAAACTGACGCGTTGTTAATCCCGAGTAGTGCTTTTCATACTCTGCTTTCCACTTCCAAAATACTGTGGAACAAGTTTCGACTGTAATGTTCTAGTTTCTTTCTGCTTCCAAGGGAGGGCCCCCTATAAACGGAGTATTTCTGGTTCATGGGCTCACTGATTTCCTATGAACAGGCTGTGAGTAAGAATCAGGCTGGTTGTTTAATATGGGGGTGGGTCACGCAACTCTGTTGTGATGAGCACATAGTGTAACCCTCAGAAAAATACTAACATAGCAAATCAGATTCATGTCTGCCCAGGTCTTTGGAGAAGAAAAGTGCAGCAGAAGAACTGAGCATTATGGTGTGTTCTCATCACCTTCGTCAAATTTCTGTTGTCAGAATTCCATGCCAGGAGAGATGTGTCCCTGCTTGTCACCTTAGGCATGCAGTTTGCTTCCTGAGAGAAGGAGTGTTGGGAAGGAAGGTCTCAGTGTGATGAGATCTGTTAGAGCAGCAGGACAGTTTGCTGTGGTGTCTGTTCTTCAACTCTATCATCTTCCTGGTTTTTGTGTATGAATTGGTCTGAAAGGGTTAATTTGTGACACTGAAGAGGTCCAGAAAGAATTAATGTTGTGGCCTTGATCTGTGTCCACTGAAGTTAATGGGAGCAGGTGTAGGTCCCAAGGAAGGTAAAGCTGGTCAGTTAATAGTTATGCATATTAGCATGGCTGTTACAAATTAAATTCATTGAATATGGCCAATTAGTGTCTCAAACTATTAACCATTGTCTTAGACTCACCACTGGGTTAGTAAGTCCTTAGATCTGAAGCTGTGAAGTTTTTAAACTTGCCTTTGTCAATCTAGAAAGTTTTAGAGAATTAAACTCCCTGGATCACAAACCTGGGCCTGTGTACAGAAAACAGAGCTGTTTTCCAGACATAACCATATTCATTATGAATGTATGTGCATTTATCAGCCTACACATCAGTTGTGCATTCCTTAGTTATGGAAACCAGGCTGGTAATCAGAAGATTTGAATCTGAGTTTTGATTCTGGCCTTGGCCACCCACCAATATAGCACCTGCAGCTCCTACCAGGTCTGGTGTGACTTACCAGGGTGTGAAACTGCTGAAAGATTTAGGCCATCACTGAGCAAATCATTAAAGTACTTGTTCCATTCCCACTGAAGGCATTGAAGGTCTGCTCACTGACTCAAGTAGCAGATGTACAGAATGCAGGAGATGGGACACGTCTTGAGTTATTGACAGTAAAGTACTTGAATAGGAGCTAAGCAAAAGTCAAAATACCTTCAAAGCATCTGGATCAAAATGTTTCCTCTGGCATTATTTAGAAGCAGGGATAAAACCAGCTTTGATCCCTCCTGCACTGTAATGCTGAACCGTGCTGGACAGCCATCAGCTGATCTCACCCTCTAATAGATTTTTCTCTAGCATGGATGGGCTCGGAGTGAAAACCTTGGTATGTCAGATGAGATGTACTGGATTAGTGTAGTAGCTGTATTTTGCATTTCTCTGCCACCTTCCATTTCAGGGTGCCAAAGCGCTAAAAGCATTCTAACGGAAAAGCAGCCCTTTTTCATGCAGCAGTTTTAAATGCCTGTGGTAAAATTGGTTGGAAGAAAGGAAAGTATTAAACCCCCAAATCAGGGAAGAAAGTGAAAGAGAAACTTTAAAATCATATTCTGTATCAAGTGCATTGATTTGTGAATGTTAAATCCATGTCTATAATCTATGAATGGTTTGTTCTCTGAGAGGAGTCTTTAAACTGAATAAAAACCTTTCAGTGGATTTTTAACACTGGAGAGTTGAAATTGCTGGAATTATTAAAAAGATCCCAACTCAGTTAATCATGATATCATTTGGGCTTCAAGGAACCTCTAATGAGTGCCAGCTCTCTCTTCCAGGAGGGAATTAATTATTCACAAGTGCCTGTAAATCATGTCCAGCCACTCTGATACTGAAATAGGCATCTTGAATTGGATGTCACCTCCACGTGTAAGAAAACAGCTTTTTCCACCTAAGAATTGTTTCCTTTGGTGGCTGAGGTCTCTGTTGTTTGCTCTGCTCAATGCTCTTGGGCAACAGTGTTTTCCTAAAGCCTTTATCAGCAATGCAGTGGCTGGCTCAGATGGTACTTGGACCTGTATTTACTCTGTTCTGCGTTTACATGGTTTCTAAGCATGTGCAATCTTCGTTTGTGGCTGTGATCACTTGGATACCAGCATGTCAATAAAATATTTTGGTAATATTAATCAAGAAAATGCAATTTAAAAAATACTTTGCATATTATTATATACAAAATATATATATATATAACGATCAAATCTTGGGCTGCTGCAGTTTGGTGGTGCCAGCCCATGCAAGACTACTGTAACATGGTGATGAACTCTACGTGCGCAGGTTCCAAAGGTCTCTCTCCTTGAAATTGAACCTGTTCACTCCTGAGCCATTGAAAGTGAAATTGCAGATCCTGAAAAAAAAGCTAAGAAGAATTCACAAAGTAAATCAAGGAAAAAATAAAATCACAGAGGTGGGCCAGATCCTCAGCTGATGCAATTTAAAGTCCTATCCAAGTGAAGACAAACAAAGTGGGCTTGAGGAAAGAATAGGATTTATCTAACTGTTTATCTTTCTATGTTTCCACAAACTCACCTGTTGTAGCTCTACTCAATCTGCAGGCCTGGAGAGGGGGATTTCTGCCTCAGCCCTTGTGAGATGTGAACTTTCACAATAGCAGGAATGTGCTAGGAGTGACCACTGAAATATAGGGGGTTTTCTCCTTATTTAAATGGTATTTTGTCTAAGGCATTTTAAACCTCAAATTTTGACATTCCAAGAAGTAATGAGATACACCATGTCACCCACGGGTTAAAGAGGAAAGCCTCCAATCATTTGGTCTGCCTAATCAGATCAGCCCCACATTTCTAAGGTATCTGTCATTAGGCCTTGTTGACATTACTTATGATGAAGCTAGAATATTTAGAAAGGCTGAAGCTTAGTAACTGTGGAAATATTGGTGCTGTCCTCAAAAGTGATGCTGTAGTTTCCTGAAAGCTTAGTCATGATAACACAGTGTTGCATGGATATAGTCATAACATGGTAAGAGCTGGGTGGGAAAACAAATACGCAACTCCAATACTTTCCTAAAATACTAAATACAGTATTTTAGGAATATTATATTTATACTAAATACTAAGATAGAGTAAAGAGAAAACTTACATGTGGTTCTGTTCTTCTCAGGAGCTCTACTGTAATATTTGCTTCATCTATGCCCTGTGTCTCCTCTGTACTCTTACTCTTTGATGGGCTCCTGGTACCGTTCATGACTCTTCTACACGCCCATCTGTGCTTGTTTATGCTGTGAAATGAAGTAACTCCATGAACTGCTCCCATTTCTATTTTCTTTCTCACACACACATTGTCACAAACTCTTATGTGCTGTCTCCTGTGTTTTTGTCCTCTCACATCCTTCCTGGTATCTTCCTCTGAATGCAGTCTCACACTAACACTCAGACTTCTCATGAGGTGGCCCACCTCACTGCTCTCATCTATTCTTGGCTGCTCAGACCTTCATGGGGCCAAGGCTAACAGAGATGCCCTGCCTCAGGCCAGGCAGTCAGCCTTGACTTTCACCATCTAAGAAGGTGCTGGTGGTAAGACAGGTCCTGGTGGAGATGCCCTATGCATTTGAGTTGCTGTGTAGAGAGGAGGTGCTGGGAGGTACCACGAGGCTCAAGATCTGTTTGTCTCTGGTCAAAGATCTTCCCTTCTCATTGACTGGGTTCCAGAAGCACTTGTGTTGGATTAAACACAGTGAAACATCACTGTTTAGCTGTGTAACTTGAGGCTTTATGCAAATTACTCAATTGTTTTTCCCTTCTGATTTTGGAAATGCTCAAGATGTAAAGAAACATGTTGGTATCTGTGCTTCCTCTGGCTCAGCACCCCCTGTGAAGACTGAGGAGTCTGTCTGATTTTTGTGCTTCTGCTGACAGTACCAGCAATTTCTGCCTCTCTTTTACAACACCCCCGTGTGGCAGCAGTGGCTCTGTTAGAGTGTTTCATCCTTCCCTCAGTTCAATGTTTTTTATTTTTCTTTCAAATTACATTGAAGAAATACATCATATTAAAAAATAGCCTCAGGGGAAAATATACAATGTTCCAGAGGGCTAAAGTTAAGGTACCTGTTTTCAGGGGTAAGGTTGATGAGCCACTGGGACAAACTATGAAGGCAAGTGGTTCCCATCTCCTCTGGGATGATTTGCTGGGAGAAATCCTTTTGCTATCTGAAAGCTTTTGGGATTCATGCAGGAATCACCAGGAAAGAGCCTCTTGTTCATGTTTGCAAAAGGAGATGTTTCATGGTCATTTCTGACCTTCAGATCTGTAACTCGAGGAATCCTACCATCAAAACCATATGGGCTTAGACATAATTTATGCTAAGAGGTGCATGGTGCCTACAGCACCTCTCTAGCATCTGTGGGAGGAGGAGGGAAAGCTGAGGTTCAGGTGTTAATGTTTAACTTCACACTGTGAAACAACTCAGATGTTTTAGTTTGTAGTACTTTATATAGGGCAAGGAGAAAATTACTGTTAGGGCTCCTTTAGGGTGACACTTTTGTTTTCAACTAAGTAATCCTGTTTGCTGTCATGTGGCATAGTTCACTATCCAGTATCTTCTTGGAGGCTTAAAAATAGTGAATCCTGACTATCTGCAGCATGAATTGTAGTATCTTATAGATTAGATTGTTGGTCTCCCTTGAAGAGTTACAGAAAATAACAGGTTTGAGTGTTCAGCTGGAATTGAAATGGGAAAGAAAGAATAGCGAGATGGCCAATGGATTTAAAAGCTGATGGAGAGGATTGGGAAAAAGTCTGCAGCCATTGGTGAAGAGGGATTTTTGACGGCTTGTGTGTGTTTTGAACAGCGCTTGTTTGAGGCAACAGTGTAATACAGAGGTGAATTTTCTTTCATTGTCTGAAAATACTCAACAATCAAAAGCTTTCGGGTAAACGCGTCATTTTGGAATCACCCGGTTTGCTGTGTTGTCAGCTCACATAAGTGCTCACGCTTCCTTCATGAGCCTTATTTTCTACTCATTTTGATGCCTTACCTCTTTTTGCCCTGCTTTACCTCTTTTACCTATGGCTGGTTTTGTTCAAGTATATCTTTGTACTGTCTGAGTTCCCTGCTGCTGGAGGATGCCTGGTTATCTGCATGCCTGTGCAACAAAGAAGTGTGCTTGATCGTCAAGGTGACAGTAAGATTTTTGGATAGGGTTGGAATAGGGAATTTGGGCTTTTTTCACCCTTACTTTTTGCACAGGACTTAGAAAAATGTGATCCTTGCCTAGGCCAAAACTCAGTGTGTTTTTACTCAGGACCTCAGTGTAACCAGTACTGAGTCTGCAACCGCTCTTCGTGCAGATGTGAGCTGAGAGCAAAGTATGAATAAAAGTACTGGTGTTTTTTGTCAGCTGCAGAGGTAGCTGATACCCTGAAGCTTGCAACAAGCCGAACCCAGAGGGTCTGAAGACCTGGTGGAGAGGCGGTGGAGTTCTATAGTAATCTTTTAACCAAAAGTCTATTCTTCCCATCACAGCCACAACACAGTGGGTGTGAGAGCCTTCTTCGCCGCTGCTCCCGCCATCTGGAACAGCTTGTCTGCTTCCTTCACCCTCCATCTGCTTTCACATAGGAGCTGAAATATCTCTTTCTGCATTTTTTCCTTCATTTTTATCTCTTTTTCTCTCTACCTTGGTGATCGACCTCAATTTTTTCTGTTGCTGTCCGCACACAATTTTCCTGACTATATGCAGAATATTAGTTGGAGTTATTTAATCCTTTCAAGCATCCAAGGATGCAATTAATATTGAATAAAGTTGTGTTGTTTTGGTTCGCTTGACAACAGCAAACATTTATAATAGGGTTCTGAATTTGTTGCCAGTAATTGTATTCACTTAACCTGTGAGTCACAGTTTATATTCATAATTACTTAATAGGGCCTAATTTTCTAGTCATTTTAGATAGCATGAAAGCAAGTTGGAACTAAACAGGTACTGTTAGTAAGCAGGTAATGAGTAAAAGGAGGGATAAAAAGTTCCTTGGGGCGGCGATCTATGATTTTCCTTGGAATTCAAACCACCTTGCTTGTCAGCGCTTTTCTGTGGATAATGATTAACACCAATAACAATAATTTGCAAACATATGTGTGTGATTGGGCTGCTCATGAATGAAAAACAGCTTCGGAATGAGGGTATTTTTCCTTTCTGGAAATCAAACTGTTCCTTAAAACCTTCCTATCAAATCTTAACACTGATGTTTTTCTGTTGTCTGACTTGGCGGTTCCTGTAATTTGCCTCTGAATGTTGTGTCAATCATATTTTAGAAAGAAAACTATAAATAACAGTTTGTTAATAAACTTTTCAAGGCCTTTTGCTGATGTTTTCATGTTGAAATCTGTATATTGGGTTTTATGCCAGAATTACTCACCAGACAGATTGTATGAGGTTCAATTAAAATAATACTCTGTAGCAGAAATTTTTGGATGAGTAAAAAGCCTTTTTTAGGGGTTTTCTTATTTTTTTAACACTGGATGTGGTAAGAGAAAGCTACTTGGAAGCTCTGTTTTGGCTCCGATCTGTGTGTAGAACAGCTGAGCACAGGGCTGGAGATCCCCTGTAACAATAGATCACTGATTTTTCTTGCTCTCTTCTGGGAAATGTCATACGTCACATTTAAAATACAAGCATTTTTGGACAAGTGGACTACGCAGCCATGAAGAGAGTTCTTAAAATACCTTTTTCAGGAATTGAGGGGGGAAGAAGCGCGTGAGAGACAACAAGCTGGCTTCCATCTACTGAGGATTGATTTTGATTTTCTTGCATTCCCAACTGGAGACAAACTGAACAGTTTCAGTCTTCTTACAGTTTCCAGGAAGAATGAAAGGGAGGCGCTTTTAATAATGCAAATGAACACAGTGATTTATCATCAGCAGCAATAAGGTGCAGCACTGTGGCATGTCTCTCCTAAACCCTTTGCCTTTGAACAACTTCTGCTCACTAAGGAGTCTGGTGTTCTTGTCGTTGTCTTGCTCTTACCCATCTCCCTAATTTATGTTGAGTATTTGAAGGTATGTTCTTTTAAGCCTGAGTACCCAAAAGTTGGGCACCCAAACTTTGGAATTTAGATCCGATGCTCCGTTGTGAGAGTATAAAGGACATAGAAGTTTCATTTGTGGCAGACAGGAATAAACTGAGGTCAGGAGCCATAGAAAGTCTGAGGTCTGGGAGCCTTTAAACTTTGTGTTAGTTTTGGTGAGGTTTGGTGTGGCAGTTTGGAGGATGAAGACAATAGTGGCATCCTCATTCATCAGCAGTGGGGTGTGAAGGTTTGCAGGTCTTCCTAGGAGCTATAAAGGAAGGGTTCCTCAGATGTCACAAGTATCTCCCTTAGGACAAGTACCCTGTGCTGCAGAGTCATTCTGTGATGTTGGTGTGTTCTACCTGGGCAGTGTGTTTAAAACCTGCCTGCTGGCCTGATGGCAAGTGCAGTTGAGAAATGTGGCCACCCTCCTCCCCCCCGCTACATTACTTGTCACGGAGTGCTGTCTGTGTGCTGTTGGGAACAGCGTGAGCTCTTTATTACTGTGGTGTTAGGTGCTTGGAGTAATTACTGTCTTTACAGAGCTGAAAAGAGTTGGAGCAGACCAGGTGGTTCTTGGGGTGATGTGGGATTTCTCCCAGTGGGATCCCATCCTCCCAGCCTGGTTTAAATAATTCAAGGGACCTAGTTTCAATCAGGCTTCAGCTTTCCAACCAAACTCATAAGCTGTGACCCTGTCACCCCCCCTGTGATGAGCAAGGGCTGAAATGAGGGAAACTATTGGATAAAAAACAATGGAAAAACTGAAATGACATAGAAAAACACAAACAACATGGGAAGTTGCTGGGGGAGAGAGGAAGAAGAGCACTTAGAGGATTTGCAGCTGTGTGGAAAACTCCTCTGAGAAAGGCACAGGTTGCTAATCAAATTCATCTGTAGCTGAGAGAGACTGGAGCATCCCTGTTGCTGTTTGGTTGAGTTGGCTTGGAGATTTTCTCCCACTTCTGCTGCCTCTCAGCATAAGTAAATCACTGCAATGTGCCCAGCCATGAAGCCTGCAGCATTTGGGAGATTTCAGGCACAGCAGAGTGCTTGATGTGCACAGAAGATCCTGGGACTAAACTTGTTTCATGCTCCCTACCCTGTTTTCCCGCAGAATGCCTGAGCAGATTCAAAGGCTTTGTCTTTTACTTCAGGATACTTTGTAGGTGGGTTAGGTGGGTCCTGAGGTTGCTGAAAGACTGTCTAAAGCTCTGGGATCCTCATCCCATCCCATCATCTGCAACCTCATGCCTCTGCAACAGTGGAATTTCTTGACATAGGGGTGTAATTTATTTGTACAAGAGATGCAATGTTTTTGAGGGGAAGTTCTGACACTGTTGAGTTTCTCCATGGGCTGCTGCTCATCATAAAAACACCACCTCCTTCTCGAGTCCAGGCCATGGTGTTTTGAGATACCTTCTCTAGCGTAATTACATAGCAACCTGAATATTGCAAAGCAAACAAGCTCTCCTTCCCAACAGAAAATGTTGGGAAAAGCACCCACAAGGCAGCACAAAAACCCCTACTAGATGACTGCTGTACTTATGTGCCTCTGTTTAGGGAGAGAAGGAGTCAAACAACATGTGGCTTGTTAGCCAAGTTAGTTGATAAACCATGAGAAGGTGCTTAGATAAAAACATTTGTGGAGCAGAATAATGGTGTGACTTCTGTTGGCTGAATGACCCAGCCCTGGAGTACAAGAGGAATAACTTAGAAAAAAGGGAGAAGACTCATGTCACAGATTTGACTTACGGCTTATGCTTTATAGGAAGCAGGAGGCTCCCCCAACATCTAGTTGGGGTAGAATGTACCAAGAAATAAGCTGAAAAAACCCATGGTTCTCAAAAGCTCATAGACACAGGACTTACAGGTACCGCAGGCTGCAGGGAATCTTCTGCTTTTGGGTACAATGAGGTGTATTTGGAATAATTTTACTGACTAATTTTCCTGGTTATAGCCATGTAATTCATGTGATACCCCGTGCTCTTGAGAGAGCCTGAAAAAGAATGTTACAGAGCTTTGTAGGCAACTGCATTGAATGAGTTTCTCTGATGAATCTTATCTTTTTCATGGAAACAAAATAAAGTGATTCTAGGATTCCTGAGTTACAGCTGAGATGGTTTGTGTCGAGAAAACAAATGTGTGCCCTTCTGGCCCTGCTCAGGGAACATAACAAGTACTAAAGCTGAGAACATGCTCATTCTGCAGTTGAATGGAGCTGCCCTGGGGAAAGCCAAGTGGGAGGTCTGTGGCAAAGCAGAGCAATGGGATTCAGCTACAGGTAAATGCCAAGACAGACTCATCTAAATGGGGTGCTTTTAGCTTAACAGCAAGGTCCCTCTGCTTGTTCATGAGATACACAGCTGCAAGAATTCATACACATGGTTTTGGGTTTCTACTCTTGTTCATCAGTCAGTTGCTTTCAGTGATAGAAGAGGAGTAGTGGCTTTCCTCCAGCCTGTCATCTCAAACAGGGATGACTTTGGTGGTTCTACTGCTGGTGAGATAGGCGGTGTTTGACCTTGCAGAGTTCGTAACTAGAGACCATGGAAAGCTCTCGGAGGCAGTATTGGCTCTGTGATGCCCCTCTAACTCCATTTCTTAGACACTTTAGGTAGGTCCACTCAAATTTCAGGAGGAAAATGCTCACTTTACCTAATATTTACACAGTAGCTGTTCAGTTAGCTAAGGAGGGTGAACTCTGTGAAATAAGAAGTAAGAACTTGATGGTCTTTTCTTTTCCTCTTCTCCACGTTCGTGTTACATCAGCTACATGGAATCACTGCTTTCCATCTCCTGTCTAAATATGCACAAACCCATCATGAGTTTTGTCCAGCACCATAGCTACATCCTGCAGGTGTGCATATCTGGGAAGCACAGCTGGAAGACAGCAAAGTATGTTCCTTTGGGTCAGTTAATTTCTTTATTTGTTCAGATAAAGCTCCTCTCATGTGGGAAAATGAAGGTGTTGTGGAGCAGATAGAGTCTTTTAGAGCTTTTTGGGTGCAGGCATGACCACAGCAAGGGCAGGGTGAATTACCTAACATTGTGCATGGTGTTAGGAGGTCTATCTCGGATAGCCTGTGAGGGATCTCCTCTCTGTTGATGGCATGGCTGAAGTATCTTCACTGACTGTGTTTAATTTTGGTCTGCACTGCTGCCTGGAGAGTGATGGCAATTGTTTGTTGCCCTCTGCTCCTGTACTTTTGTGGCTTGTGAAGTTGTGTTGATTAAATCCCCATCTTGCTAATGTCATTGTGGTGGTGGCACACAAGCTTCCGTAATCAGTTCCCTTTTATGCTGTTATTTAAGCAGCACCTCTTTCGACATGATGTTCTGGTACTTTAATGCTAAAGCAAAATATGGAAGATAGGGAGATTGGTAACAAAAATACTTAAAAGTTTTGCCTTTAGAAGGTGCCTGTAAAATATCTTCCTAGAAGCCTCCTTGTATGCTGGCTTTGCGCTCTGAATAGATCTTCCAGAGGTCAGGGTAGCATACAAGAGCACACCAGGCCTATTTCTGTTCTGATTTTCTCTTAAGTCATTTGTAGCAGTTGAAAGTGACTGTATAATTCTACCTTTGATGTGCACAGTATGGAGGTTTTCCTTTGGGAGTAAAGAAGAGTCTGTGATACTGAGCAGCACGCTGGAATAGCAGCATTTTATGCTCCTTACGCTCAGGTTTCAAACATCAATATAAAGTTACGAGGCTGTGGAGGAACAGGTTGCAAGTCCAAGACAGAAGAGGAAGGGGCTGAGCATGTCCCATGGGGTGGTTTGCATCTTCTACCAACTCAGTTGTTTGCAGGGATGTGCTGTGAATTTTTTTAATGGAATGATACAGGTTAAAAGTAGCCCTCCAAAAAGGAGGTGGCAGAAGGGGAGGATTGCAAAGTACAAGAACTTTTATTCTTTTCATTCTACAGATGCTATAAATCAGCAGGGAAGTCAGTTGCGTTTTTTCTTTTACCATCTTGTGCCGTTAAAAAAACATCAGCCACTGAACTGAAATGGTTTTGCAAGAGCCACTTCACCAGGAACAATTTCTGACTGAGAACAATAAAAAACTGGTGGATGCTGGGTTGAATTCGGTGTCAGCAGTTGGTGAATTCAACTTAAGAGCTGTAAATGGAACCAGTCATCATTTCTTAATGAGATATATGAGAACAAAGAATCACAATGCTCGAATAATCTGTCACATCTCTATCGATGCTGCTTAAGCAATTACTCCGTTTGTTCAATGGTTTGACAAGGTAACATGACAAAATTGATTTACAAAGCAGATTAAATGTAAATATGCAGTGCTTTTTTCCCCATGAATGTCATTCTTAAAGCCGTATGTTTTTCATCCTTACAATCCCTACCCAGTCATCTGTTTTCAGTGGTACTGCTTGGATGAAGCCCTACATGGCCCTCAGTGACATTGTTCACCAGATCATTTGTCATTTATCCATCTCTGGTTTAATGATACTGTCATCTGGACCTTGGTAAAAATGAATGGTGCAGTGCTCTAATATACAGAGTATTTTTCAGTGCTAAGGCTGTGTTTTTCCAGGGTCCTTAAAGCCTGGCCCTCAGTCCTTACTAACACTTAATATAAATATTCCTGAATAGTTTATTCCTTTGGCAGCAAATGTAGGAGAAACTTGGTATGAAACTTGGAGAAACTTCCCCAGCAGCTAAATAACGAGCATTGTACAGGGAGGTGATAGAGTCATCTACTTTAATACTACACATCATGTTGCAGTGGACTGTGACTGGGATGGTCCATCCCTATTTGTGGTGATGTGCATCCGAAGTAAACTACTGATAACAAGGTACAGGGGCCGTCAGAGTAGACACCGAATGTCATCTTCAGCAGCAGTGTTCACTGGTCTGACCCTTTTCTTCCATAAATGAGTCCCAATACTTCAAATGTATTCAAGTAGTGTGGTGTAATGAAGCTGTGGCACAGAAGAGATTATTTTTTTTCCCCCATGAAGTGTTTGCACCTCACATCTACATGGGGAACTCAAAGATGTACTATTTTTGTTCCCTGTACAAATAACTCTGGGATTCCCTCAGTCCATTTGTGTTTTATATATTCTACCGGATGCCATCAATGTACCTGGCTGCATATCTCATTATGCCTTTAACTTGTTATGTTGCCAAGTTCTGAACAGAGATGTCATAAACAGCTTTTAGGGAATTGTGAGCACTGTTCTTTTTATTTCAGACAGGGTGACAGGGTTCCCAGCAGCCTTTTAAATATATGACATGGAAGAGAATGCTGTTTCTTAACTTATCATTGCCATATGACTCCCATTACTATAATTTCTGAGCAAATCACAGTCCTTGCAAAATCTGTGATACTGGAGACTCATATGCTTATATTTTTGCTACATTTATGCATGACATATGGACTTCCAATATCTGGTTACTCAGTTTCTGCTCAACATTTGTATTTTCTGGTGACTGTTGAAGAATCTGAGTACGCACTCTTATTTCCTTATCTATTATTGGTGTTGTTACAGGCTGTATCTTGTGGTTTATTGGCTAACTGTCAAGTACTCATGGCTTCATTAAGAAACAGATGTACAGGTCTACACTTTGTTTTTGTAGCTGCACTTTTGACATACTGTAAATGTCCTTAATTGATTTTGTTCAGGATAATACCATCTGCTGGCATCTGTTTCTGCTGTGGCTTGTGCTGAATACTTGTGTGTACTGTGGTCTGTAAGGACAAATTAAAGAGTTTCTGCAAGGTATTAGATCAATTTATTTTTTTCTGAATTAAATGAGAGCAGAGTTTGAACATTGGATGACCTTATGCCTACATAATTTAATACCTAGATTAAGGCAGTTTATTCCAAAAGGTGTGTTTCAGGCGAGAATCAGGCCCTGTGTCCATGTTGGTCTCTCTTAATTTATTGTTCATGTGTCTGCAAACATATCTGAGCTTCCAGACTGGGAGAAAAGCAGCCTTTGGGTTTATATTCGGCTGCCCTTGATCATGGAGGGATGAGGAATAAACTTAGATCTGCCTGAGGCTTTTGACATGAAACTCTGTCTAATGAACAGTCAAGATAAGTCATCTTAAGCATCATTTACTGTTTCTGTAAGGTTGATGGACATTTTGTCAGCTTTTATCCTAGCCAGGTGTGTTCTGATATGAAGCTTTTGGTAGCAAAAGTAGTACTGGACAGGCACTGGATGAGATGTCTGCCAGGATGCAACTAGGAAAATACGTGCTGTCTCCTGACAGTCCAGAACAAAATCATCCTTTTGGTGTAGCCTGTTGTTATGTTGGATTAAGTTCTTAGCTCTGCCCTTTTTATTAGATGGCATCAGCATCCATGGTAGATTTTCTTGCAGTTGCAGTGTCTATGTCTGAGCTGTGAAACTCAATAGAAATTCCATTTCCTGGCACTCTGTCTCTCGTCTCTGGTCATGACAAGCACAGGCAAGTGTCAAAGAGTATCTAGGTTGGGATTTATTTGTAGTGGCCTAACTACTCCCAATAAAAATTGTGAGAGTTGGCCTTTGATATCAATGAGACAGTGTTAAACCAATTTTGAGATGCTTATGAAGCCTTTACCTCTCTGTACCAAACATGCAGTGGTGACGGGGAGGAGAAGTGGGGTCATGCAGGGAAATGGGACTCCTCTAAAGACAGGGAGATGGGTGTGCTTAGTTTTTTAATAGAAGTGGGTCACTGGTCTGAAATATATGATGTCCCAGCAGGGCTGAACCAACCGTTGTCCTTGAACCAGCACTGTCTTTGTGGTACTTCATATGGGCAGGATTCAGTGGAAAACTTGAATACAGAGAGCCTTCCTGCCTGTACATGTGTATTAGAGCTCATATGAAGGTAATTGCAAAAAGCACAAGTTCCTCTTTTACTTTGCCAAACAGTTTCTTTATCTTAGTCCCTGCTGTTGCTATTCTCTCACTATTGATACCACCAGTATTGCTATCCCCATATTGGTACCTGCTCAGGAACTGGACTTTGTAAGCCATGAGCTTTGGAGATGACATGAATTAGTGTTAGAAACATTTATTGAGTGGAAGAGCACTAGGTAACAATTTGGGAGAGCCAGGTTTTTGCTTCTGACTGTGCCACTGGCCTTTTTTAGGACCTGAAAAAGTTGCAGCAATCACTAGCTTGTTTTCCCCATCTGTCAAACAGCCACTGACCTACTTTGTAATTCACTTTGAGATCTAACTGATAAAAGCTTGCTATGCAAAGTATTCAAAATGTACTGTATAAGGTGTGGTTTTGACATGGTAATGTGGTAAGAACCTCCTCTGATGGATCTAAGTATGTTGGCACTTGGCTGCAATACTCACATTTTGAGAATGATGCTTTTTGTGGGGCATGCTTCTACCAGAACCTGCTCCATTTCCTAAAAATACCACTGACCGCAAGAAGATGTGGATAGTCCCATCTCAGAAACACTAGAAATGGGACAGGAGAGTAAACCCTACTGAAATGCATTTTGTTTTCTGAAACTGCTCTATCTTTCAGTGTGCTGGGAATACCAGCAGGGAAGAAAGACCTTCTTTCAGCTCTCAACTCCAACCAGCTGATGAGTTCTCCAGTATTGGTTCACCAGTGGATGGAAATTAGGAAGACAACTGGAAGCTGTTAAAGCTGTGAGGAAGTTTTCCCCTCCTGTGCTATCTAGGTTATAAGTGGAAATCAGAAAATAGCAGTGGTTTTAGCATCCCACTGTCAAGAGAATGGGATTTGCAGAGCAGTGGATAAGGATTTGTACTTCCCTTAAGAGCCCTGTGTTGATAAGACGATATGGTCTTGCCTGAAAGAATCATCTGTAGCGTTAGTGATGTGCTAGTTACTGGTAATTGTATTTATTTAACGTCTGACAATGTTTGTGCCTCTTAAGAATCAGTAACTGAAATCAGCATGGCGAGTAGCTTCGCTGGCCCTGAAGCAATAAGCTTTTTGAAACACCTTCAGTACATCATAAAAGCAATTGGAGGAATGTGTTCATTTCCATGTCTACATGGGACAAAAAGTGAGATGCAACAGGAATAGCGTTGTGTTTCCACTCATCTCAGTGTTACTGTTTTAAGAAGCCTTTTTTGTAGGCAGAGTGCATTCATGTTACTCCTCTGATTGTAGAAAAAAAAGGAAAGCTAGTGCATAAATTGGAAAGTCAGCTTTCATTTAAGCTGCATGATTTAGATCTGCTGATGAAGGCTGCTGCTCTAGAGCATTTGGCATTCATCAGAAAAAATCTCCAAGTCTAAGCAGTTTTATTATGCAAAGTTATATGGTTGGAAGGTAAAACACTCCGTTTTATTCCACTTTGAAGAACAGTGCCAGCTGATGGATGTCCTGTCAAATTCCTCATAAGCTTGCAGGGAAAGTGAAGAGCTGTAGGTCTCACTCTTCAACCTGTGGTTGCTATAAGCAAGGAGTCCTGCAGGAAAACGATGGCTGGCCGTGCCATGGGTAGGAGAGCATCCGTGCTCAAGAAACCATGTGGGTATTCTCAGATGATGTGTTGCACAAAATGACAGTTAGCAAACCAGTGGTATATTCATGAATTAGGGTCCTGGTACTTGGATCTTTCCAGTCAGGTTTTATTAGCACAGCTTTGTACTACTTGCAAGACACTTCCACTGCTCCACACTAACCAAGCGTACAATGACTGAGCTTTTACATGGGTGTAGAAATTTTCCTGAAGTGAATTTTCCTTAGTGATTTAGGGAAAACCACTTTCTTGGTGGATATGGACTGCCGAAAGGTGACCAGGAACAGGCCTCCTGAGTGATTTTCTTCTGTATTTCTGTACATTGACATACAATGAAAGGGACCAGGTTTGTAATCCCACCCAGTTCATCGCAGCAGCCATAAAAGCCCATGGTTTTGGGTGGGAGACCTTTCTAGCTACTGCAGCTGGGATGGGAGCTGTGGATAATACCTCAGCCCTGCCAGGACATTAATGCCAACTGGGATCACCCCCAGCTTGCCCCAGTGGGGCAGCCCAAACCATGGGGGCAGTATTGCAGAAGAAGTCACATCTGGTGGGGATGCCTGGCCCTTGGTGTGCTGCACCCACCCAGCTCTGAGCTGCAATGAGCGTGAATCAGAGCCCTTTTAAGCCATTTTGTAAAGCATCACCACACAAGTATCTTGGCAGAGTGATAGGGGAAAAAACTATTTAGTTTAGCATGCTGTTAATGCACCATAAATATTTTCTGGATTTCATAAAAGCTGCAATAAGGAAATGCCAGCCTTCATGAAATGCCCTTTAAAATGCAATAAGAAAACTCAGTATATTAATAGGTTCCTATTTAATCAAGCAATTCTTTAAAATTAAAATAAGCTCTGAATGCTCCTCCACCACAGGCAAAGGAAATGTGTTGTTTTGATTTTTGGATAGCTCTAGCTTTTCTGGGAAGAGGACTCTAGCAGAAAGAATAACCCAAGACAATAAATTTGGCCTTGAATGAAACCAATTTCTTGCATGTAATTTGGATTTATTCTCATCTGAGGCTGTGCTTTGGGCGGGCTGTATAAAACTTGGTGGTCTTTCAAAACCCTGAGGAAATACAAGAAAGGGCATGTTATCTTGTGCATTGCTGCATCTGCAGAGATGATGAAAAGTACTGCTTTTTCAGACAAATTCCCAGGAATTGCTGTTGCTCTAAAGGCAGTAAAAAGGCTATGTGTGATTCACTGCCTCTAAAGGTCTGGGTGCATTTACCTAGATTTAGGCATTCGGTGTCATTTGGAATGTGCCAGGGTATGTGAAACAGCCACATGAAGCCATCAGGGGTGACACTGGGTGTGCTGGAGACAGGCACCCTGTGGGAGCTGAAAGCTGGAAGAGCAGAGAAGGTCCTAAATGGAATTGAATGGCACATAGGGATTGTATGCATACAGGTAGCTCTGTAGCATCCCTGGGCACTGATGGCTGGAAAAGCAGAGTCCTGCATGACCAAGGTGTCTGGTGGAAACACCTCCTCATCTGAAACTGGACCAGGATTGACATAAACCAAGAGTGGTTGCTCAAGGCCTGGTTGGACAGGGCTTTGAGCAACCTGTTTTAGTGAGAGGTTTGGCAGAGGGTTAGAACCGGATGATTTAAAGTCCTTCCAACCCATACCATTCTATGATTCTAAGAGGCCTTGCATCAGGGTGGGGGAGCTGATCTGCTGGTTTGAGAAAGACTGAGTTGGGGGAATGCTGTTTTTAATACGAACACTGTCATAAGGGTTTGTTCCTGCTGGTTCACAGTCTTACATGAGAGTAAACATTTAATAGCTCTGGTGCTCAGTTGCAGTTGATTATTTGATCTGAAATTAGACCAAAGGTACCTCAGGCTGGGCCGTGTTGGTCGCAAGCCAGAAAATGTAGGTATGTGATTTGTCTGTATTCACCTGTGAGAAAACTGGTTGTGTTTCATGTTTCTGTCTTGCAGCACGTTGCTGGGACTATTGCTAGGCAATTAAATTCATGGCACTTTAGCTTGTGTAGGATTGGTCCTGGGGATTGGATGGGTGTAATAGCTTCTTTGTCAGATTCAGTCCTTTTACTGCATGTAAAATCTTCCATTAAACAACACCGGCAAAAGTAAAAATTAGTTTGGTTTGGTCTGATTTTATTCTCTGCATTTTTCTTTGCTTCATTTGCCAGATTTCCAATTGTCTCTGGGAGCGTAAAACAACCTTTTTCAGTCCTCCAAGGGTGGTGGTAGCAATGTTCTCCCTCCCTTGATTTGGCACAAATAAAACATTCCTTTAATGTTGGTCATTTGCAAGTAAGCTCTTGAAAAGAAAAAGTAAAACCACACTGATCCCCGCTTGTACCACTTGGGCTGTTTTCCTGAAAAACCTCTGCTGTGAGAGTCTCATATTGGGTTTGTATCCCAGTGGGAAACCTGTGTGATCCCCTGCTTCTGCTATGCAAAAGCAGCATCCGTCATAATTAAACATTAACTCTACCTTTGCTTGAAAATAGCTGTCATCATTACTGTTTGCAGCTGTGAGGTATGTTTTTTGTGTGCACACTGATTATAAGCTTTTAAAGCACATGCCCACTCTTTATCTCAGTTGGCATTTACACTGAAGGGTGATTTGGATCCTGCCATTTCACATCAGTGTGGCCAGTCTGCTTGGAAAGACTTCTGGGTCATTATGCAGAAAACCAGGAATTTTTTTTGCTCCTGGATTAGTGGGTGGTGGAAGAGCCTGTTTGCTGCCTTCACATGGTAGAATAGGCAGGAGTGGACACATGGCTTCAGTGGGGTGTTTCCTTAGGGAGACATGGGCCGTTGGCAGAGGCACAGGAGGGTGGGAAATGAAAACTCCAATTCTGTAGTGGGGCTTCCTTCAGCCCCGTTTTCTCTCTGAGCCATCCTCCAGCTGGCGAAATCTCCCTCCCTCTGCAGCGAGGGGATGGACAAATGCAGGAGCAATGGCTGGTTTTGGTCACTTGGTGCTCTGTTGTCTTTGAAGGTGTGTTACTCTTGTTCCTCTCCTGTGGTTGTGAGGGGAACGCTGTTTTCTGCTAGGGGAATGTTGAGTTTGGTGGAAAATGTGCTCGGTTGTGGAGAATG
>JANRGW010040707.1:0-17500 GCA_024733675.1 Psilopsiagon aymara
TTCTTATCTCAACCTGTGGGAGTTGCATTCTTTCGATTCTCCTTCCCATCCCTCCAGGAGCAGAGGGAAGAAAAAAAGAGGGAAGTGAGTGAACAAACTTCGTGGCTTAAACCACAACATCCATCAAGACAAAAAAGGTAAATAAAGATCTCCTAATCATCTGTGGAAGATAAGGAAATTTCTGTGTATCCTAGACTTTGTTAAATTAAAGAGGTGAAATAAGTGATGCATTACCATTGATTCCTAACTACCACCCTCAAAACCAGCAATACCTCTCACTGAGGTCAATCTGTGACCCAGAAATCCATTCAATGTATCCTAGCAAGTTCAAAGAAATTTAGTAAAGACCTTCTGCTGAGATTCCACAAGGTCTGGAAATAACCATTATGGGATAATCATGGAACCGCAGATGACCCTGTTGATGAGTTGGATGGGAAGTTGCATAGTAGAATCAAAGCCCATGCCAACTACTGGAAATTGAAATCTCAGATGTATTTCCCACAGCCTTGCCTTCATGAGTTCCTGGGAAGAGACTGTGGTATTAAGTACGACACTACTGAATGAATGTTTACTGACAGATCTCCAGTACCTCCACTACTAGGACATGACCCCAACATTTCAAGCTCTGGAAAGTCTCTCACTTTAAGGAGAAAGTGTAGGCTGTTCTACCTCAAAGGTCTGGCATGTTCAGTCTGCTCTTATAGTAATGAAAAGAACTATGTGTGAGCAGAATTTCAGCAGAGAAGAAACAATTGCAAATGTCAAACTGAAAGGGAGCAGTTCTGACTTTGCACTTACATTCTGAAAAAATAAGTCAGCCAGGCTAGAGGGATGTGAATTGCCATGGGGATGGACAAACCCTGCAGCAGGTAAGTTGGGAATGGAAAGTTTTAAGGTAGTATGGGAGTAATCGCTACACATAAAACTATACATCAGCTTGAAATTCTGAAGGGGTGCAATAAGAAATGTTATGGCAGGAGGAAAATTTACAAAGAACTTGAGACTATAATAAGGAAGGAATACTTTGTTGAAAAGTATCCACTAATATAATTCATTCCATTCTTCAAGGATTCCAATTTGATATTTGAAAGGGGAAATGGAGAAGGGAGGGGAAAGAAGCCTTTTTTATACCGCAACTCTATTAACTTCCCTTACTATTTATTTACTACAGGACTAGGTTATCTCAACATGCCATTTCAAATACATGCAAATTAATGAAAACCACATGTATTTAGCAATATAAAGGGATTTTCATTGGAACAGAATCTTTACAGATGTAACAAAATGAATCAAAATTAATTTTAAAAAGTGAATCTAATTGACAATAATTCTTTTATTATTCCCACTCAAAATGGATGTGTCCTTACAGTATTTACATACTAAGAAATTTTTATCTGAGAAGTTTCTTGAAGCCTGTTAATGGTTCCACTCTTTCATTAGACAATGTTGCTCACTGAATTTTATCTCAAGAACCTATTTTAATGAAACATTTTAGAATATTAATATTAATGATATTTAAAAATAAAATTATCATTATGTGAGTCCTTTCAAAAGGATTTCACTAATACTATTCATAATCTTTGCAGTTGTCCCCAGCTGCCAGAAAGGAAATATATATATATATATATATAAAAGAAAGACAACACAGAAACACTTCCTCATGACTCTAAAAGTGATATCCACAGCTTTTGTAAGCACTGAATTCAAGTTAAAGGTGACAGTCCCACAGTATTAGCTTACTAAAATATTTTAAATATTGTATTTTCATATGCAGAAATACTAAAAATCATTGTAGTATTAACTCATCTGCAGCTATTGTTGCCTTCAGCACTTTCACAAAAAAGACTTCAGAAATTCAAGTGACATCAAGCAGTCCATGATTAAAGGATCACTGGAGCAAGGCTTTAATCAACATCCAAAAGAAAAACTTCTTCCATTTTAGGGCCCAAGATTTCCTCCTGAAAGACTTATGACTGACCAGAAACAATTACTGAATGTCTTACTAACACTATGTTTTGCAGCTAAGCCACACACAATAAATCAGCTCTGTCAAAGTTGAAGGTTTGGGGCTTGAATGGAGAACTTGATGGCAACCTTGAACCTGGAGCTTCTGGATCAGCCAGCAGGAGAAATGGTAAGTCTAAAATCTCAGAATCACTAAACCAATTTAGATCAGAGTCCTATTAACTAAGTGTTTTGATGATCTCCTGCAGAGGATCTAATAGTGAGAAAAAAATGCATACAATTATATTACTTAAGTAGAGACTAGTGACTTCTCTGGGAACCAGATCCTTAGTAGGGAATGGGGGAAATTTGCCTTTTGACAAAATCAGAGATATTCTTATTTTCAGAAATCTGAAAAAATGTCATTTATAATCTGTCCACTTAAGCAACTTATATTTTCCTCTAATAATCAAAGTAAGTTATTAACAATAAAGCAATACAAAAGGAATTATGCAATAGGGACCACCCTTAGAATGAAATCACTTTTTCTAACTCTGCCTAAAATTATTTAGACAGTATCTGTTATACAGTGAAAGAATTTTCTCATCCTCTTGTATAGATAAGATTCCCAGACATATGCATTATAAGCTTATTTCTTTGTCTATCACAGTTTAAAATATGTTAATGGTCCTATTCAGGCAGACAAAAACCATGTTTCCACTGCCAGCTGCTCACCCAAGAAACATTGTTTTTATCTGCAAACAATGTTTTTTACACAATCTTAGTGCCTAATACTGCCTGTGCTAATGATGAAACCAGCTTTCCTCCTGAAAATCATTCAACCTATCTGCAAGAATTCCACAGTGTGTGTTGCATGGTAAAGACTGTAAGAGTATAATAATCAACCCTGGACATAGATCAAGTTTCTTGAAGAAATCAAGCATCTGTGGTTTGATAGACAGCTATATAACCTCATGACTAGACAAAAATACAGTATGAACCGAGCTTATCCCAGCAAAGCACGGAGTGGAATAATTGGTAACAGAATTGGAAACAAAGCTACAAAAAGGGAAAATAACATTACCAGCATCTATTTGAAACTTCCACTCTGTTCGTAACTTCCACCTCAGGACATTCAACCAGAATATAATTATTTTTTGAGTCTTGTGGATAAGCTCAGAGAAGTACTTGTCCTGACACAGTGAGATTCAAGCAAATCAACCTATTTGTTTGATTAAGGTTCTTTATTTACACAGCCATTTGATTATGCAGTCAGTGAATACAAATGAACCCTAAAAGGTAGATTGGGTACCCAATGTTCCATCTTCCCTCTAGCACATTTAGAGACAGATAGTATCGCATATGTGTTTCATTTTATTTCTTTTTGTTGCTTCTTTTCTGTGCAGATAGTCCTTTTGCATCAGTAAAAATGCAAATTATGTTTCAAAGTTTGTTTTTTTTTTTTTTCAGTTAGGCATCCTAATTTTGGCTGACATTTAGCAGCTTCTGTAAGTGCATAAGGAAATGGTCTTTCAACAGAAATTCAATATTCATTGTGTTTCCTAATCCATACTTTCTAAAGAAAAACCTCCTTTACTTTATTACAAGACTTCAAAAATCATTTAGCTTGAGAAGCAATTTGTGTAAAAATACCATATTAACACAAAAAATTACAAATTTTGTAATTAATACAGAATTACAAAAGTCATTTTCCAGTCCCCAGTAGTTCACTACAATCTATCAAGGCACCTAACTAAAATGACAGAAAATGGGTATGGTATCAGAAGTGATCAATTGATATGGCACCTTCTTAACACTGGTAATTTTAATCACAATATGTACACCCAAATTACTTGCAACAGGCCAAAGAAAACCAGTATCAGAGAAGAAGAAAGTTGTCCCAACTTTTGGTTCTGTGCTTGAATTCAAAATACTACTGCTTTTGCTGCTTAAATCTAGTGGAAGAGGGGGTTCATACCCATTCCAAGAATGCTTAGAGAAAAATTGGGAAAAGGAGTCATGGTAGGTTGAAACAGTGGCCACTGACTATGCAACTGCATACATACAAATGCCACTTGAAGCACTTCAACAAGCAATATGCATTCAGCTTAGTTATTCAAGCAGCTGCCATAAAAAACTGCCTCATGTTATGGAATTCCCTAGGAATTTCCCACATGTGGGCATAGCTACAATTTATTGACTTTTAAAAGAGTGGTCGAATGAGCACTTAGCATTTGTGAAAAATTTCATAATAGTTAATAATACAGAAGTTTAGTCTTTTTGAAATGTTTCCATACTCCATGAAAAGAATAGACTCTTTCACAACACATCACAGAACAGCAGTATAATTGATTGCTTGGAAACACTCTTGATAAAAGTGATGGAATAATACTCTTTCTGCATTCTAGGGACTATCCCCTCACTTGCCAAAACCCCACCTAATTTTTAGTACACATTCTATTGCTCAGAATTTATAAACAAGGTACTTTCTACCCTCTGAGCTAGCCCGTCACATAGCTGCAACCTAATTGTAAGAACACAAAATTACATGCATACTTTTATGATTTCTGGTTTTTTTACAATAGTTGTCTTCTTCAGCTGTCACTACCTCTGTCATTTTAAAACAGAGCCTCCAGTTCTTACTATTTTTGAGTAAAAAAAACCCCAAAACAACAAAAGGAAGATAAACCAAAACCAATGCATGATGATGTAAGATGTGACAAGACACATTTAGCAAAAATTATATCAATGTTCAAGTTCACTATAGGCTAGCAGCCAAGAGGTAACATATTTTATGTTGATGAATTTAGAACAAGTTAGAAGACACCATAGCATTCTTCAGAACAAAAGTAACACAACTTCTTGCACATCAAAGAATCAAAAGGATCCTTAACTAAACATGGATCTTTCTTAACTGAAGTGGTACCAAGACCTGTAGCCACCTTCAAGCAGCCATTAAAGACTGAAAGAGAGATTCTTGACTGGATGTATTCTACAGCAGTGTACAGATTAGAAAAAAAACAATACAAGATTTTTCAAGTTATTAAAAGTGAAAGTGTTTAACATCCTTGGTTGGTACCTATGGATGTTGACATTATGGACCTCTGGTTACCTACAAAACTAGTGGTAACAATAACTGATTGACGAAGCCTCATCTATCAAATCATGAGAGCTATAGGTGATCGCTTTCTCCCCCCCATTCAAGTATAATTTCGATATTAAAAAAAAAAAAATTCAAACTAAATATCTAATACACTAAGATTACAATCCAGAACTTGTTAGAAAGTATTCTTTCATGTTTCTGCATAATACCTAATTTTTAAGTTTAATTTTCAGCTCACAGTACTCAAGATGTAGATGCAAAGAAAGGTGAAGAGAAAGATGGATAATAATACTCATTAATTTTGTCACTAAACAATGAGGCATAGCCTCCCAGTTTTTATCACTGCTGTCAAGACAGAATGTTGGTATTAAACCTTGCCTCCATATGTATAATGTGTTTCCATCTTCATTTGTATCAAAAATAGTACCAAAATTGGTTACAACAAAGAGAAAGCTAAAGACTAATAAAATACTTGTTAAGATAGTTTGAGCTTCATGTCTAGAACCATAGGTACAAGATAAACATTTATCTTTGCTATAAATATTTTCTATTCTTGTGGGATCCATAAGATCATCACTGAAAACCCAAAAATGATCTGCGATGCTCTTCTCTGAATGAAAAAAACATTTATTTTGATTTGTTTATGATTTCAGAAGAAGAATAAATCTCAAAAAACATTGAGATGAATGATTAGGTAAGATAGCAGGATAAAAAGTTAAAGTGACTTTAAAATCCATGTCATAAGTATCATGTTAGGAATAGAAAACAGTATTTCCAGACTTCAATAAATTAATCACCATCGAGGGACACCTGTCAGTGAATCAGAATTGAAATAATTTCTATCCTGATAACCCATTTTCACCTCAGATAACTTTAGGGAAGGCAAACTGAGAAAACCATTTCTGTTCTCAGAAGAGAAGTAAATATTTATTTGCAGGTGCACATATGCTCTGTTATAAAATGTGGTCAGGGTTTTATTTAGCAAAAAGGAGGGGAAAACCAGAACAAGTTTTCCAACTTCACTACATGGCAGTCAGCATGTAAACTGCAAATAAAGAGACTTACTGCTGCAAGTAACTAACTCCTGGGTACTATGGGATACAGCTATTCGTCCCAACAGCACATATCACACATACCAGTTCCTAGTTGACTAAGCAAGATTACTAATAATGTGTTATTTTTCAAATTTTACCATTCTTCAGAACTTCAATTCATGCAAACCAGCTTTCAGTTAATTTTGCCCTACCATATCCTCATAAATTTACTAGCAGAGCAAAAGAAAAAATTCTGATTAAAATCCCCCAACCATTGCTGTACAAGTAAATTGAAGGAAAAATTGAAAATTAGCAATAGGAACTCCTTTCCTGACTATGGGAAGAAAGAACCAGTGGTTCTGGCTTCTGAGTTTCTCACTATCCAATGCCTGGATGTGGCAAGACAGCCACCTGGAAATGAGTATTCAGTGTTTCCGATGAGGTTTTGGCCTTGAGCTCATACAAGCCAGAGCAGAATCTCTTACAGTTTTGGAACAAAATATCTTTGCCTATTCAGATACAGATTCTTTGTTTGTTAGATATGAAAGGCATCATTAACGGCTGGTTTTAAGGACAGGTATCCTATAATCTGCTGAGAAGCAGCAAATACTCCAAAATACTGCTAAGCCAAGAATACAGGCTTCAGTTCTATGAACACTTTGTTTCTCAGTGCAACAGCAGGGAAATATGGACATTATAGTTCTTTCATGTAGCTTTACTTTGAAAACAATCCAAATCAGCTTCAATACAAATGGTAATCCTTATAGATTAAAAATAACAATTTGTGTATTTATAGATAACATATTGTGGCTACCTAAAAATGAAAAAAATATTTTGAAAGGCATGTCTGAATATAAGGTCCTCTCCTTTCCAAGGATCCTGAAAGTTAAATAGTTCTTTTCTCCTCAATGAAAGACTTAACTAAAATAAGCAGTATGAACAAATCTCCAACTGTGAACTAATTAAAGACAATTCCCTTTCATGGTTTTGCCACTAAATGTCATTTGTGATTTTATTTTGCTTTCCCAAGTTGGTGTTACTTTACATATCCTGTCCTCTATAAGGTTAATACAAAGTACTAATTATTTTAAATACTGGACAATGTAAGAAAAAGCACAGAAAGTTAACAGCAGCTTTATTAAAGTTTGAAAAAATAAAATTTAAGCTGTGAAAACGTACTAGTAGATCTTTAACAAATAATAACAAAAATAATACAACAAAAAGAGAAATCAGGAACCCTTTCTGTTAATTTTATTTCCTTGGTGTTAGACCCAGAATAATATGCAAGTTCCTATATAATGCTCAACTAAGGCTTTAAAATATCTATCCTAATCTAAATTAAGTAATTTTTCAGAAGCTCCAGTTCAATCCAGTTGTATACCAGCATAAGTAACAAAAAAATAACTGTTCCAGTTAACATCCTTGGGGTTTTATATTCAGTCATAACCAAAGTACATTGCCCTGTGGCACAGGAAAAAGGAAGGCTGGGTTGGGTTGTTTGGTTTTTATTTTTCAGAGTTACAAACAAATATTCCTAAAGATGTAGAATAAAACAAGGTTCAGGGAGAAGCAATTTGGTTTGAATTCAGGTTGACCTGTTTCAAACAGCAGGTTGGACTACAGACCTCTGAAGGTCTTTTCAAACATTAATGAGTTTATGATTTTAAACCTATGGAGTCACATCCTCCTCAACTGAAAAGATGTTTTAATACCATTCTGGCAACATGACACCTCTCTAACACTTGCTTCAAAGTGCCCTGTAACTGTGGGGATGTAGGAGACATGAAGTGATCTGACAGCCTACCCCTGCTACTTTACTTCCCAGCAGCTGTAAAGTTGATCTCCTGTCTCATCACCAGAAATGCACTACAGATGGTCAAAAGTCAGAGACCTTGTATGGCATTGCCACTAAACATGCAATGATGTGATAGGTATTCTAAATTTTATTCAGGAATGAATATGGGCATAACAGGCTGGGAATGCATTATCCTTCCCTACAAATTGACTCACTCCCTCTCTTAGGTTGGCCACCACTGCACTCATATAATAAGAAAATGACACAATTTGAAATTGAGCAATGAAGGTCTAATTTGACTTTCAAAAACTAAACAGGTAGTTTTCATTTGCTCTTAAGCCTTCTGGGCAAACCTGCGAAAGTCAAAGGAGCAACTTTGCTATCCCTTCCTCCAATAAACAGTTAAAAAATGTAAAACAGCCTATTGCACTTACCCGAAAACAAGCCTACATTTTGCTGCAAAACCTTGAAAGCCAATTGGTACAGCAAACTGGAACTACTTTCATTTAAATTTTAAAATAAACATTTTGTCTTGATTACATGGGCAAATGTAGAAGACATTCCTTACAGAAAGCCCTATCCGACTGACATCAATCACAAAAAATACATCAGATTTAGACTCTGAAATACTTTGTCACATTCATGATGCACAGAGTGGTCATGCAGACATACGTAAACTGGAAGTAGTTATATTATCTTATTAATTATTTTAATAATATATTATTTTAATTATTGTCACCACAGCTGAAAATATCTTCTTCTGCTAGGAAGAGTCAAGAAATCTGAGAAATCTCTAAAACTGAAGAAAATGTGGCATTAGGGACAGCTGAGATTCCTTTCAGCTCTTACTGATAGTGCTTATAAGATAAATAAATTATAGTAAGTGTTATCTTAAAATATTTACTCAATACATTTACACCAATACCCTTAAATGAGCAGAAGTTTTTATTATCCCTACTTGTTTTCATACACAGTGCACTAGATCAGAAAAGGGAACAAAACAGAAAAGCAAAATACAAAAAAAACACATAAAATGCACAAAAAAAGATCTGAGAAAAATCTCAAACTCAATCCAAAACATAAACTTACTGTCCCTCAGCTCCAAGGAGTAGGTTTATGACCTGACAACTTGACAGCGCTTCTTTGTTATGACTGGCTGAGGACATTCAATTGTCACACAATAATTTTCAGTAATTAGTATACATATTAGAGGTAACTTGTCTTTTCACAAGAACAATGTTCTTTTGGATAAACAATAGCTTCTGCAATACTAAATTATAGAGGCCATGCTACTAATTTATGGTGGGTTACAATTACACACGCTGTGGGCCACAAGCACTCTGTGGGCTGTGTAATGAAGGCCAATAGTTTAAAAACTGATTAGAATTACAAATAATCTGCCAGGTGTTTTCATTGCTGTTATGAAAGACAGAGATATCTTACTCTTGAGTCTCTAAAGCCAAGATGAAGGAAAAAATTATGGAAAACTCTGTGGCCAATAAAACAAATATTATTTTTATATCACTGATCAGAATAAAGGCAGCATAGCAGTGGCACTACCACTGATAATAACAAAAGATCTCATCACTCCACACACACATTGTACTGGTCTTGTAAATTTGATCACCAGTCTAGTCCTCTTAGACAATCTGCAAGAGATTTGTTGGCACAAAATCAATTGAGAGTAAGAATAATTACAGAAGAATGGTACAATAGATACCTGGATTTATCTGTACTTACATAAAAAGAGCAAGTTACAACTTTCTACCTCACATCGTTACATGAAAATTTGAAATATTCCTTTTACATAAATTTAGTACAAATCAAAGACACTTCTGAAGTCATTTACTTTTCTTCCTTCTAGCATTTTAATGCAGAATTTCAGACCTATCTAAGAAAAAAATACTGTATGCATACAGGTAATGGCTATTTGTTATGGATAGCTAACCAACATTACAATTAACACAACCTAACCACTAGACATCAGGTCTCCAGCTACAAACTTATGAAGACATTATTTATATAACACATAATAAACTGGTTTTAGTTCAATAGGGAAAAAAGTAGAATTTTTCTATTAGATAATATTCATACTTTCATTTCAGAATGGCTGTGCAGACGTAAGGAATATCATTTGCTACTTTGCAACAGATTTAAGCAGCCCTAGATTAGAAGAGGTTTCAGAGAAAACAGGTCAGAATACAGAATATGAAAATATACTCTGGCCGTCGAATGAGAAAAATTCACAGCATTGTGGATTTAAAGGAATAGCATTAAATATTTCCCAGTGTCAAAACAAAAGAGCTTTCTGTGACCATACCATACATACAGGTAGAAGGTTCTGAAGTTTAACTGTCCTAGAAAATCCACTTTCCAGGTGTATATAGATACCGATTTTATGGATATATAAATGGTAATGTGTTTCATGATTATTTATGTATTTTAAATATATTAAAATATTCAGATCAAGTGGTCTGATACTAAACACGTGATTAAACCAATAAGGGAAGGTAATTGCTGTGCTTTAGTGGCAAAAATAACTGTTTTCAAAAGTACTATATAAGGAATATAAAAAACACAAAAATAAAACATAGAAAATACTAACTTAATTTAAAGTATTCAAAATGTCAAAGCACCATTCACCAGATCAGGGTAAAGCCATCTTGCTATCATTCAGAACAGACACAGCTTATTGAATTTTAGTTGTTAAGGAACAGTAAGTAGGTATGGGTTAGCTTACAGATTTCCTGTGAGCGTATACTAGTGCTGTACATTCCAGGGGTTATAGATTGAATAACAGTGCATTCAAGTTTACATTTAAAATTACAGAAAATACACATAAATACTTGAGGTCCATGAGGATGATAAGGGGTCTTAAGCATCTCCCTGGTGTAGCCACCTATACAGGCTAAAAGTTGCGGCTGTTCATCTTTCAAAAGACAGACTTCATAGCAGCCTTCCAGTATCTGAAGGGAGGCTGTAAGGATGCTGGAGAGGGACTCTCTATCAGGGACTGTAGCAAAAGGACAAGGGGCAATGGGTTCAAACTTAAACAAGGGAAGTTTAGGTTAGATATAAGGAAGAAGCTCTTTACTGTGGGGGTGGTGAACCTGGCTCAAGGCCAGGCTGGACTGAATCTTGGACAACATGGTCTAGTGAGAGACTTCTCTACCCATGGCAGGCTGGAACTACACTATCTTAAGGTCCTTTAAAACCCAAACCATTCTATGATTCTGTGGTATTAAAATTACTTTGACTCTACTTTTCTTTTTCTTTTAATTACAAATAGCAAGCAATTAAAAGTTGTGTTCTAAAAATCCTTATTGAATAGACACTAATTTTAATTTTCAATTTTTTTCTGAAACTATTTAATTTTGTCCTGGGTTCAGCTGTAACAGTTATTTTCCTCCTTCCTAGTAACTGGTGCAGTGCTGTGTTTCAGCTTTAGTCTGAGAACAATGCTAATTAACACATCAATGTTTTTATTTGTTGCTAAGTAAAGCTTCCCCTGATCAAGGACTTTTCAGTCTCTCATGCTCTGCCAGTGAGGAGGAACACAAGAAGCCAAGAGGAAGCAGAGACAGGACACCTGACCCAAACTAACCAAAGAGGTATTTCATACCACAGCATGTCACGCTCAGTATAGAAACTGAGGGGGATTACCTGGGAGGCCCAGATCGCTGCTCAGGCCAGACTGGGTATCGGTCAGCAGGTGGTGAGCAATTGTACTATGCAACGCTCGTGTTTATTGTTATTTTACCTTTCCCTTTTTAGTTTTATATTCTCTCCCTTTGTTATTTCCCTTATCATTATTAACGTTAGTGGTAGTTTTGTAATTATACTTTAGTCACTGTTTTTTTCTTATCTCATATGTAGGGTTTACATTCTTTCAGTTCTCCTCCCCCTCCCGCCCGGAGGGGAGGGGGAAGGAGGGAGTTTGAGTGAGCAGCTGCGTGGTTCTAAGTTACCAGTTGAGCTTAAACCACAAAATATTTTCTAATTATAAATCCCTTAAAATTCTTCTAAACTGAATAACAAAGTTTTTATTCATCTGAAACTATTCTGTGATATTTAGATTTCATATTTCAACTAAATTAGCACTAAAATATCTGTTATTTAGGTTGGTGTGCAGAATTGCATGCTTTACTTTTGTAAATTTGTAACGTAAATGTAGGTTTTTAATACACTTGGTACTCTCTGAATTTATAATTCAGATGCATTAAGTCTTGTTATACAGCTACAGCCTAAATAACAACTACATTGGAAATATGCAATGTAACACGCATTAAAACATATGTTGAGGATTTGTGCTAAATTAAGGAATGCCTGATATCTTAAAACATTTGTTTTAAAAAATCCAAAGTGTTACATTTCCCCTCATTTGTGACAGGTTTGGTAATCCAGCATGTTTTTAAAAAATAGATATCATCTTGTCCAGTGCAGAAGAATATCACTATGCAAGAGTGGTTTTTCTAAACCTTATTGCACCAAAACAATTGCATTTGTGGAAACTGAAGTGTGAAAAGCTCTTAGGAATGATAAGAAGGGAACTGAGTATCAGTATATGTTTCTGCACAAGGGTAACTGCAAATGGTGATCTTGCAATAGAGTAAACCGTTTCACCTTCATATTGAGAACTCCTTGTGCTTTGAACTGCCTTTGTGGGATAAAGTCAATTTAGGTCTAGATAAACATCATGTGCAAATTATTAAAGAAATGGGGAAAAAAACTACTTAAAAGCAAAGTTTCTGCTGAAGATAATGAAGCTGTATATATTTTGGAGAGAAGAGATACAGTCTTCCTATTCTACAATAGCTAAAATGTAGATGACTTTACCTACATGAAGCTTACTATAGATCAAGTTAAAAATCATTGTTCAATGATAAATTCTTATCACAAAAAAAGCCTTTATATTGGTTAAACTTAAATTTTGAACTAATTTGGATATTTACAATGAATATAGATTTCCATTATTTTCTTGGTAAAGTCAGTACTAACTTTCAGGTTCTGGTGGAGAAAGTCTTCTAGCCAGTCTTCTGACTTCTCAGTCTTCTAGTCTACAGTAACAGAAACCATTTTTACCAGATCTGCTAAGGTATGCAATATGAGCAACCCACTGAGCTTCCATTGATATCCCTATCAAAACCTACATCAACCTGAGGAAGAACCTATTTATGTTTCTATGACCACTGTAATCCTAAGAGAATTGTATTTCTAAGAGAAGGAGCTACCAGCACAGATTTTTGTTCAAATACACCCTGACATATGCAAACTCTGCTCATGCAGGTCCTTTTACAAAACTCGATTCTTAAATCACAACAAGGTCAGATTAGGGCCCCTGAAAAACCTGTCATTTGTGCCTATCGGGCAAACAGTCCTGAGACACTCATTTGTAGATTCTTCTACGATTTTAGGCAAGAAAAGATAATAGATTTTTTTTTTTTTTTTTTGCTTTAAGATATCTTCTGCTTTTGTGCCCCATTTTATTTGTTTCATTCGCTATCTATATGAAGTCTGCTATCATATCAAGCATCCTGTCCAACCCCCAAACTTCTAAAATGGCAAATTCTTTTTATTTTATTGACTACTTTGTGCCAGTCATTGCTTACTGAAAAATGATGTGCTTATTAAAGCACTATTTACCAGCCCTGGAACAGCCCTCTGCTCCCTGACATGCAAAATGGGTTGCAACTACTGTAATCTCTAACATGATCAAACAGTAGTAACAGATTTTGTCTACCATCACTCCAAAAAAAAAAGCAATAAACCTTAACAAAGCCGGGTGATATGTTCAAGCTAAACAGCCAAAGGCAAATTAAACAAAGTTAAATAAGATTTAAATAAAGATTTCTATTTCTATTAGCAACACATGGCTCCACCCAGCTATCTAAGTAAAATGTGTATTCATATTACACCTGTTTGGTTTCTCAAAAGTGCTATTTCTGCTAATTTAACCATTCATTCCTCTTAGGGACACATTTTGCTGGGAAATTTTAAGCTACTGAAATCAACCTGAGTAAATCATGCAGTTTACTGATTTTTGATAATAGAAAATTTTGGCTCACTGAAAATGCTTAAAGACTGTGGAAGTAGAGAATACTAGTGAATGACTAGACAGTTTTGCATTACATATGTCACATACACAAGTCTCAACTAACAGACTTGTTATGATCTAACTATCAGCACTGAAACTGCAGTGCTAGAAAATATGACAGATAAGTCATTCATCTGCACAGATTATTTTCCATGAGTTAATATAAAAAGAATATACTTGAGCTTTTTTTCCCTCCTTTCTTAGTAGGCAGACAGGACCAACCACAACTGATAGATCCACAAAAAGAATTGTGTTCTTTTCTTCATGTCTACCGGCTTAATTTGTTTTGTACCAAAACAAAATATACTGGCATATGCAATTTATTGAGTTGAAATAACCCCTTGAGTTCTTATGAGGTTTATTTGCACTGCAGAAATAGATATAATCTAAGTTACTGTCTTCAACATAATCAGGCAACCTCTTCAGAAGTATGGTCCTAAAAATCCTATTATTCCTAGCCACAACAATCAACACACACATCCTTATTTCATGTTCAAAATCAAAAGAAAGATCAGAAAATGGCTACTTTGCAATTTAACAAAACTTCTGCTCCCTTCATCAAAAAAAGGGAGACACCCTAAATACCTCCTATCCGTGTCTTTTAGGCATAATACTCCTAACTGGAAGGCTAGCAGAATCCCATTTTGAAGCCAGAGTTAAGAACAGGTTCTCCGTCAGTTTTTCTCTAGAAAAATCAAAGTGGTGGGATGGAATGTTTAGCCCTACATTGACCCCATTGTTGACCTACTATAGAAAATGGCAGGGAATGGTAGGAGATATTTCTATGTTTCCACATCAATAAAAAGGATTTAAAATTTTGTATTTTATTAGATAAGCTAAATTTGGGAATTGTGTGCAACAATTCCAGATCTTAAACTACTGATATTAATTTATTAATATAAAATCAGAACATCTTTTCTACTTCCAAATATATGATAACATAAAAGTTATCATTTGTGACCTTAGTCATGCACTGACCACAACAAAACACTGTTGTTGCATAGCTACAAATTTCCACTTTCAGATTCCGTGCAGCTTCTGAATGAAACCTAATTAAGGGTGTGTTTCCTCAAAAAATCCTTTTTTTAAAACATACATCAATGAGTCTAGTAAGGGACAACACACTGTAAGTCTTGTAACACTTTATAAACTTGAACACATATCCATATGAAATTCTTTAACAGTACATGTTCATTTTTTATCAAAGCTGCATTTCTTTGGTATATCTCGAAGATTTTAATGACTAAATTTTAAAGAAAAGTATTCAAACACAGTTCTTTCTCTACTGATACTTATATTCTTCACCAGCTTCTATTTCAAGACATAATTCAATACAATTACTATAAAACTTCCCTTACCCTAAATTGATAGTGTGTTTGATTTCACTGTCATGAACCCCAGTGACATAGGTTTTGGGCTGGTTTTTTTGATTGCTTATTGAGTTCGGTTGGCCACTGTCAACTGTCTATACTACCCTACAATTTTATAATGCCTTCTAAGAAATCATTAAGACCCAGTAAAGAAGTTTTTAGCAGGTTATTATTGTACTTTGTACAATTTGCCAGACTTACAATGTTACAGCCTGGAAAAAACAAATTCCCCTGCAAATTGAATAAATAATAATTTAGACAAGAACTGTAAAATACGAAGCTCTAAGCAATTGCATAAAACTCTAGAGTTGAAATTTCATAACAAAAAAAGCAGATGTTTTTACGTCTTAAAAGAATACTTCCTCAGTTGGTAAAAGACAGGTTATGTCCTTCTACTGAAAATGATGCCTTTTTTAGAAAATATTTTTTTTCTTAAAGACAAGGGGTCTAACCATGTTCAATAAATTATTATTAACGCCATTGCAATTGACAATTATCGTGCATCTTGATGTTGAGCAAAGCAAGTAAACAGAAGCTTCAGGTCTGTTGGTAGTCTGTCTACTGGCACCAGCGTGTCTCAAATTTCCCTAGATCCCTGGTAATCAAAACCATGGATTTAATATGAAGATAGGTGCTTTTGCTGACAGATAATCATCTTATGAATATAATGGCATTTAAATGGTTATTAAATGCTTAATAAATACTGAAAAAGAAGGTTGCATAGGTACCATTTCTTTTTGGGATCTGGTTTCATTTTTTTTTCTGTCTGGCATATCCATGAAGCGACTAAAATGAAAAACAAACAGTTTAGGATGATGAGGCCTTTGAAAAGTTTTACAGTTCCTTACTGTGGAATAGACACCACACACTCCATATGCCAATGGGTCAATGAACTATGAACCTAGATGAAAAAGAATTTGTCTGTTCTTAAACTAATAGAGTGCAACAAAACAAAAAAAAAGCTGAAACCACACTTTGGTACTAAAAGCACCTGGTTCTTGTTACAATGGTGGCATGCAGTTCTGAAGTCTGGCAGGAAAAATATACACACAGGGTCTAGACCACTCTGGTGACATCCCAGCTATTGAAGTCTTAGTCACTGAGCTGATTCAATGATTCAGACTCATATCCGTGGACTACTAGAAATTTCAATTCAGGAGCTAAAAGGAAATTAAAAAACAATTTTGGTTCTGTGGATCCCCAGTTGGAACTGAGTTTACGTGGGAAAAATAGGAATCGAGATACCACAGATATGTGCTTTGGATATTCCCAGTTGTGTAACTGTACTAAGTTGGGTTAATCACAGGACATAGTTTAAGAGTAAGCGCCTCAGGCTCCCAAAAGTCTGAAAAGCTGTAACGTCAACTAGGATCAGAACCCATTTCCTTCACCTTGTGTTCTAGCTAAGTCTTCCCAACTAGACAGTAATAACATAGGAGTAGCTATGAAATCCGAAGATTCCCTGCAGCAAGAGCTTCACAAAAGCTTATTCCACCAAGTTTAGGGCTTGCTTTGACAGAAAATGGACCAAGCAAGTACTCTCAGATGTTCAGAGTAGAGTGACTTGAATTTCACATAGGGTAAATGAATGAGAACACATCACACTAGTGCTTCACGTACAGTCAATGATCTTTTAATTCAATCTAGATGAGGTTTCCTATTTTTGCAGCCCTAACTGGCCTAAGTCACATCTATATGATAAACCTTCTATAGCTCATTACAACTGAGATAGTTGTATTTGCTTCATACCACAGGATAAGGCTTGGAAAAAGGGTTGTCTCATCTAGTGTCTTAATTATGGATTTAATTCCAGGCACACAAAATTCTAGACATCCTTGGTCGTTGTCTAAAGCTAACTGTATCTTTCTATATTGGTTCCTGCTAACGCACTTGTACAATGATACCATACAGAATGGAACCCTTTTTAAGTAGAAAGCTAAAAAAAAAAGAGTAAGAAAAGGCCTTGATACCTAATGACAAACTGATATGTACTCAATTTATGTAAATATGAGCATAATAGCCACAGTAAAAGCAATCTAAAAATCCATTTAGTAATACAGTATACAAATGCATTAAAACATGTCAATTATTACCTGCCTTTAATTACAGAAGCTTGCAAAAAGTAAAATATTACTCAGGTTGACTGCTATCTAAGTAAAA
>JANRGW010040707.1:22500-40928 GCA_024733675.1 Psilopsiagon aymara
GTAAGATTCAAAAGTCTATCTTGTAACATGGGAGTCCCACATACCAGTGTAACACTCTGTTGGATGCCACTGAGTCAACTAATTAATGCCAATTTTATAGCCAGACTATCTGTTATCCTTACAGTGCACACATACGAAATAGCCTAAAGGGAGCAACAGCTCTCTAGTTTTTTAAAAAATCCTCTTTTGTTATATATCTTCAAATGTAACTCCTGTGTTTACGCAGATATGGTGTTACGAAGCTCTTCGCTAACATTAATATTGATTAAGAATATTTTTTAAAAGTAAGAGATGGAAACTGCTCCAAAGGTACTGGTGCAGCAGTACCGAAAAGAATGACTAGAATTAAAAATAACCTAAATAAATGAATGATAAAAGACACCCAGTGGATTTTACCTAATACTGTGTGATAAACAGACCCTTGGATCTAACTTAGGTTTTCCCTATTTCTTAATTCATCTTTCAGCAGTATATTAGCATATTCCTATTACAATCCCTTCTGAAATATGCCATTTTGTAGGTCATTTCATTAGGAATATTCCCACTATCTAATGAAACAAGACATCATAACTAGCTGCTAGAAGTGGACATCGGTTTTCTGATCCATCATTCCCCAGATGAAAAATGTTTTTTTGTGAAAAAGAAAGTGCTCATAGAAACATGTTGATTTGATTTAAAATAAAAACTAAAGAAAAAATCAAAACCAAAGCAAACCACCAAACAAAAACCACCCAAACTATTAAAGAAAAAAAATTCTAATAAAATATTTATAAACTAAACTTTTTAAAAATAATAACTGATTCAAAGCTTATTTTACTATCTATGAAATTTAGAGTAAACAGTTTTTTAAAAGTATACCCTCCTTTTTTAAACAATATTGTCATTCCATTAAAGGAATTTCCAAATGCCCTTTATATGTCTGAGAAATTCTCATTCAGTTTCAGCTGAAACATTACTGAACTTTCTTAATTTTAAGGTAAAATGCTAAAGAAATATCAATTTATTACTATTTTTTTCCAATATCATGCAACAGTCAAATAAATTCTTAAGAAATCCAGAAACAGTATTGGGAGGTAAGGATTTTTTAGGAGAAGACTAATATTAACTAATAGAATAAGAAATTTACGGTATTGCTACTATTTCAAAGCAACAAGAAAGTAAAAGCATTAGCATATCTGTTAATTCTTTGAGTAACAACTTTTAAAGTGTTTAGCAAAAGAAGTCTGTATATACAGATCTCTGAATTTAAAGATTTGTACATCTGCACTTCAGAAATATATTATGATGTGTCAATTAACAAATACTAATGAGGACAAATTTTCGCATTTCAAGATAGTTTTGGTCATTCAAAATGTCTTGCTCAATCTTCAAAACTACAGTAATTGTTCCTTTAATTGAAAGTACAATAATCACATTAGCTGCAGAAAATAACAGCAAACATGCTTGTTCTGAGGTTAAGAAAACAAGGCACAACTGGAATGGGTTGCCCAGGGAAGTTGTGAATGCTCCATCTCTGGCAGAGTTCAAGGCCGGGTTGGACATAGCCTTGGGTGATATGGTTTAGTGTGCCCACGGCAGGGGGTTGGAACTAGATGATCTTAAGGTCCTTTCCAACCCTAACTATTCTATGATTCCATAATCATTCTGAATGTGATCCCGCACTCATTATGAATTGTTACGTCAAAGAATTCTTACCTGTGTGTTCAGTACAGTACATATCAGCACAGAACCAAATGGCAATATGATAGTTTGGGGACTGTACCATCTCTGTAGAACATAAGGTAATGAGAAACTGTATGAGCAGTTACAAACAGCACAGTGATAAAATATGCCCACAAGGTATTACTTCATCATTATACATGTAAATTTCACCAAATTTAGTAGCATGCACATTAGTAAAACAAAAGTCACACCTTGTATTTATCTGTGGTGTTACATTCTCCTGTGAGAAGACAGAATCTAGAAGGTCTGCAAATCAGTGACACAGCTCTCCAGCTAAATCACACATGGTGAGTGTTCTTTCAAGAACCAGGCATGAAGATTTCTTTAGCTTTGCAACCTATTCTGCCCTGATCATTTATAGACAGCTTCTATCCCTCAGAGCACCGCAAGAGTTGCCCCACAAAATTTCTTTCCATCTGGATCTGTGTTGAAGCTGTTTCTTACACAGATTCTCCCACATCGGGGCCATTCTTCAACTCCATTCCCCTTCACTTTTCAACCCCATTTCTCTTCACAATGCTGACAAGGGTCCCTAGCTTTTTTTTGTACTGCATGACACTTGCAACAAAATAATGTAACCTTTTTTGGCTATGAAGACAGGCAGTTCTCATTCAGTATAGTATCCCACTAGAATTTCTAGCAAGCCTAGATCAGAACCTCTTGAACTGCTCTCTGTACTCCAGGTGTTAATGCACTGGTTTTTTACTGCTTTCTCCCCCTGGGTGTTAAGCTTGTGAGGAGGACAACTTTTCCAGCTACTCATCTCTTACCTTAAAAGTATGCTTAGTCTATTCCTATTGAATTATCTATCAGTTTGTGATTGAATGATCTCACCAAGCTTCAGACTCAGAGAAGCAGAGACTGTGAAAACTGGTCTAACATGTAAACTCCATTACTACTTCAATAAACCTCCAGACCCTGAGTGAAAAAAGCATCATAGCTACTGTACCACATTACCTGAAGCCAGGACTTTCACAGAAATTGTGCAATGGAAAATCAGAATTTAAACACTTTTTCATTCAACCCTGATTGAAGGAGAAAATTTATCTTTATCATTCAGTGCTGAAGCAAGGTAGATTATTTGACCTTCTGCTCTAAGGAGAACTTCTGAAAGCTGTCAAGTGACCTCTCCCAGAAGACACACTGATCATCCTAAAAGCTACAGTATAACTTCCATAATTCACAGCTAGCCTCCTTGAAGAGCTTGCCTGTAAATCCTAGTTCCAGTGCCCTCAAAACTTTCTAGTACTAGGTCTTCTGCCCATTTCTGCTGGGAAACAAACTGGAAGACCCTGTTGAATTTCTTTGATTGTCCATAAGGTACTGACAGAATATTTGGCTTTGCTGGTGTTATTGCCACCTTGATGTGAGGCAGAGAAAAAGAGAGATTTCTTATGTAATACAAATATTTATGACACATTCTAGTTTTCATTTATTCAGAAAAAATATTAAATACACTAGTAGGGCTGAGGATTTCCTAGACATGAATAAATGTCTATGGCTTTTATCTGTATTTTCCATAAAAATAATGAAGAATGACATAAAAATGACTAAGTAATAACAATGTGAGTTTTCAAAGGTTGACAGCATATGCTTTCATTCCAGCTATAGGTCTAGGCGGAGAGTTGTTCTCCCAGAGACCAGCAACATGTTCCAATAAAATCTCGAACAGGCTCTCAAGCATGTAGTGTAACATTTTGACTTACATTTAACCACCAAAAGCTTGGAAGAATCTCAGAACTCACGTATTTGTTAATATAATTTTTAAAAAAATACTGTTAAGAGCTCTGAAATTAATGCAATACCCATAAATCTATATGTAAAAGAGACGGAAGCAGAGACAAGTCAGGATGAAATGGGACACATTATGAAAAACGAATCTTGATACCCTGAAGGAGATAAGAAAGGTACCTGACTAAATTATCCCTACAGCTATTTTTGAAGTTAAGGTGAAGATGAATGAGTCAATATACTGGCAAGTATTTTTGCCTCAGAATTAATTTAACATAACGAAGGGGCCAAATATGGTATTTTGAAAGGACTACTATCCTTTTAAAAGTAATAAAGTGGCAAGCTCTGTTTTTAGAAAGCCCGTGATCTTATTTTTACCATTTTGCTTTCTTGCATACCCTGATCAGTACAGATTTTATGAAAATAAACGAAAAAAAAAAACCCTAACACATTGAAAATAGGAAGTAAAAATGAATGCTAAAGCGAATGTAACTGAGTAGCTTACTTTATCTAAACTACTGTAAGCTAAGTATATAATGAGCATAGACATAAAGAACACAAGATTAAAAGTTAATATATTATTTTTAACACAGTTACAATTGAAAAAATCTTGATCTGAGAATGTCTTCCCAGGGGAGAAACACTATCATGCTACCATTTTCATGTAAAAAAAAAGAAAAATATACATGAAGCATTAGGCAATTAATCCATTTTCTTAAGAGAAAAGTTCAAATATTAAGGTAATATAGAAAAGAAATTAAGTACTCACATGTGATTTCTCAGAAGATTTTGTGGTTACTACCACAGTGTATTGTATAATTCTATTTCAGATAGCTCTGATTTCTCAGTTATATTTACACAGTCTCTGGTTCCCATCTGCCTGGTATCAACCACAACAACTAAGATCCAGGTGAGTGTCGTGTTAAGAGGAAGCTCCAGACATTTCAGAAGCAGCTTTATCCAAAAGACTAAAGTTTTACTGCTCTATCAAGCATCAGCTGATAAAGCAACTATCTAACTGCTCTATCTTTTACTGCTGCTCTGTCAAGAAGGTTGCATGCACAGAGCAATATTCTTGTACTTAAGTGATTAAAGAGGAATGGATATTTATTGATGTTGATCTTAAGTAAAAAATATCTGAGATTTATTTCTTACTGAGCACTTGGTGAAACAGAGAAAAAGATTTTCAAGTCAGAAGAAATGAAAAAATGAATGAAAAATTAAGAGTCAAAGCAGACGAACAATTTTAAAATTTTCCTAGAATGACTCCTTTATGCACAGAAAGAAAGAAGTCTTGCAGAAAAATATCAATTTATTTAATTGGAAATACTTGCACATGGACATGAAGACACTAATTATTTCAAACTTTTGATAAAACTGGTATCCTCGTAGGACCTAAAAAGGGCCAGAACTAACCAAATAATAGTTTCACTTCTAACATAGAGAAACCCAGCTCTGGTAATACTCACTTCTGAATCTTCCAGTTTTTTCTTTCTAATCTCTTGTAATTCTCCATATGTTTTTTCTTCCTGATTTAACTTTTTTCTCATATTCTGCTAGTTTATCTTTAAGATGATTAAACACCGTCTGAACATTTTGTTCCTTAATCACCGCACCACTTGAAATTCGCCTTTGAAAGAAAAAAAAAGAATTCAATGAAGTAATCAAGATCTTCTACTGTATTATGCTTTAGTCTTAACTTACAGGTTTCATTTTTAATTTTATAATAGTGTCTTCCTGCAAACAATAATACTTTTTATAAAAAGCACATATGATGGAGCTTATCATGAATGTTTAGATCACTTCAAGACATTGCCTATCAATCCATAACTAATGTGTCTACTGAAATACATAATTCTCACCTTTTTAAAAAATGGCTTGCATGTCAAAAATAACTTTCTAAAGAATGGACTGGTTCACTCACAACTGTGAAGTATCTACATGAATAAGACATTCTGAGACGCAGAATTAGTCCATAACCAGTGTTGTATTTGGTAACCACTATTTTGTTATTTACTGGGACTAGAAGTGGGAGCTTCACATCATTTGTGTAATATTTTGTTTCTGGAAGTTATAGGGGTTCTTTTTGGATGATTTTTAGACTTTACAGTTCTTTCTATTAGGCGCAAGCTCTAACAGAAGGTTCTCAAGACAAATGCAAAGTTCTAGTGTCTACTAGTGTCTGGTTTAGGTCTAGAGGTTGGGCAATTTGCAAGAAAATTCCTTTTTGAAAGAGATGGACTTCATAGTTGTAAAAAAAAAATGAATTATTGGAACTAAGTTTCAGTACCACTTTGTGTTGATATAATCCCTTTCTTTGACTATAACATGTCACTGACAGGAAGCTACTGACTACTAGCTAAAGAGCTGCAGAAAATGAGAAAAGATTTTCAGTTGTGGAAACATGTCTTTCATACTTGAAGTTCAGTAAGTTCCACTGTACATTGGGTCCTTCCAAATCATTCTGTTTGAACAGAGAGTTGGGAAAAAACTTATCTAGTCCCACGTATCCAGCTAAAAAAATTACATTGAAAAAAAAATATATATCCCCCCCCCCCCCGTATTTCATGGTGTAATCTCTCAAGGACCTTTCAACACCAACAGTACATAAGTGAATGAGATCACAGAAAGGGACCTGTACTATAATGATACAAAGATGACTTTTTCACTATTTAGTCATCCTGTAGAATGCAACAATCTAAGCTGCTTTCTCCTTGACATTGCACAGCAGGTTTACCTTTACCCTTGAAGAGTAAGCCTGCTGTGCAATCAGCATATACAGCCCTCCAAGGCTTGCATGGCCTAGAAGGCAGCCTGCATTATCAGTTGAATAGAGCCCTTTGAGACTATTTTCAGGACTCATCAGTCACAGTAACTGTAGGTCCACACTTCTTACACCAGAAAAAACAGAGTGCGTGGAATCCTCCATTAATTAAGGATGCAACTGACCATGAATGTTATCAGATTTCCAAAAGCAATTCTGATGCCCAAAATTCAATTTGGGAGGCAGACAATTTCTTATTAATAACTTCTAAGGATATGTTAAAACTATAAGCAGTGATTAGACAAAAATACTTTCAAATACTGATGAAAAGTGCATTACATTTCCTAGAAATAATACTTTAAAATAATAAAACTATCTTTACCAATAGTAGAATTACTAAAGTACTTCAGTAAAAATAATAAACTATCCTTTAAAATTCATATACAAGGTAGGTCTTACTGCAAATCAGCAAAAGATTGTTCTTTTCAATCTGTATTTCTTTCACATCACATAACTCATATATTCCTTTAATTTCACCTTTTAAATTTTCCGCTGTGTGAGAATTTTCAGCAATCTGACTGGATACAAATGAAAATTTTTTCTAGGATTTAAAAAAACCCCCAAACATAGCACGTTAATTAGGCAGGGTTAGATTTCCAAACTCTGTCATTTAAGCACAGGATAATGGGCAGCAATTAACAAAATTTTTACATCCAAAGAAAGAGAACTTGGTTTAGAGGAGGCAGGTGAAGCATTTAGTGCAACTGGAAGAATTGCATTTCTGTAAGATCATGGTGTTGCACATCCAACTATTGTTCTCCAACTTATTGCACAACTCTTCTACTATATATCCACAAGCTTTTTTATGGCACTTGTAGTTTTGCAGTTGCCTTTTTTTATTAATGTATGCATGTTTATAGGTCACCATCTTCATAAGATACATTTCCCTTCTTATTTTTGCTTTTCTACATAAAAGTCTTGCAAACAAGCACTGACTTGCATAGCAAAAACTTTAGTAATGACAGTGAAAAGGCACAATTATTGCATATGATCTAAGTCTAGGCCTATTCATTTCAGTGTATGCAGTCAGTGTCTTAACTGGAAGTTTTTTCTGCTAGACCATCAGAAATGGTACTTACAAAATATAATAGTAGTTTAGGTAGATACCTAAAAAATTGAACTTTCAGGAAGAATCAATATCTTTATTTGCAATTCTGCAGGTAGAATATGGCTTACTCATTATGTTTGAAAACTGGCATTTCTCATTTAGTTCCCTACAGAGAGAGTTGTCGTCTTTCAGATGTCAAGCTTTTCATACTACAGTTGTCCTGAACTCCAGATAGCTAAGGATTAAAACACAGAGAATGATTCCTGAACACTTGCCTACTTTCCTCAGTTACAAGTACACAACTCAAAAAACTGCTGAAAACCTTTAAATTAAAAAGGTTTTCACTAAACTTCCTATCCTGTAGAATAAAGATTAAATTGCAGTGCCTTTTTCGTACCTGTGACTGACAGCTGTGGGACCCAAAAAATATAAAGATTCATGACACAAGCAAACTCTACCTACAGGAACAACAGTATCTGGAAAACTAAGCTTCAGCTTCCCTACAATGATAAAGAGAAAAGTAAAACACTGTAGCAATTCAGTAGTAATAAAGAGGTGGGAGTCTTTTATTTGGGTGATATTTCTAAAGTGATTTTACTGCATTAGATTTTGTAACCCATACTAATGGGCTGTAAGCAGCTATGTAAATGGATTAAATTAAGAGGGAGGAAAACACCTTTTGATTATGCTTATATATACTTATATACACATATAATTTAAGTGCACACATGTATAAATACCACAAGATCTCACAGTTCAGTAGGCAAAGAATGCATCACAATAGATAAAGACCAGTATTTTTTAAATTTCTTCGTTAGATTCTGTCCCATTTTCCTGAAGCAGTAACTTGAAGCATCATCTAATGAAAGATCCCTTGTGAAAGAAGTGTTTCTTAGAGGTATGCCTAAGAGATAGCTATCACAAAAACAAGGAATCAAATCTTCTGTAACAGGTGCTAACACAGATATGAAGGTGTGCAAGGTACTGCAAGAACATGACTTTTTTAAGGCCTCCAAACTTTGTAAAAGTGTATTATATATCTGTATAGAATTGATGAAATTTCAGGTTTCTTGCAGGAGCACAGAATCATTACAAAGAAAATGAATATAAGGTAATTAATGCAAATTCTGACGCAACTGAATGGCCCATAGTCTCAAATCTCTAAGGAAAAATTGTATTAATTTTAGTTTTCACTATCAGGTGAATTTGGAGAAATGCGACATGTGATATACAGGCTGTCTGAATGATCTGTCTTGGCCTTAAACTTTACAAATAAAGAAATCTGAGATGATTGTACATAAACGTACACAAAGAAGTCATAACATGATTTTCACTGAAGAATCAGGTTCACATTTATGAGCTGTGTTAGAACAAAACTGCCAATGAAGAAGAATTTTGTCTCTTCCTTTAGGTCATTTTAAGCAAGGCAGATAAAAGCTGAAAATGTTGCCTTCCAAGCATATGAAATACTAGCCACTGAACCAGTGCAAGCTGGTACCTATTATAGAAGACACAGAATTTGCAATCAGGTTTTAGGAAGAAAAAAACCCAACCAAAACCAAACCAAAGAGGGTGAGATACGCTACATTCTGTGATCCAAATATCAATAGACTGGTTTTCTGCTTCTTAGAGGTTGCTGTACTGGACAACAGTTCAGTATCTCGCCTAAGCTGACTGAGTCCCTTGGCACTTGGTCATTCATCTGTTTAACACATGAACAGTATTATTGGTTCTTCTTAGTTGCTGAGCAGGACTACTAGTGTATTATGGGATTGAAATCAAATTCTTTTACCTAAGTATCTAGCTTTTAGACATGACAGCAGCCCAACTAAGTCACTTCAACTTCAACAGTGAGCTGCAGTAACCTCCAGTGTATGAACCAGCTTGTGCTAAAATAGGTAAGATATGAAGAACTGTGTGAATTGCTTGATCATTTGGAAGTTGAAGACTCAACTCCTGCGCCAATAATACTATGGAATTATAGCCATTTTTTCCATGACATCATTTAAGCTACTCACTGGACAAGCTTTAATGTCTGAAATATAACTAAAATGTCTGAATATAACTTTACATGATTTCTCCTTAAAAACAAATCATGATTAACAGAATCATATAGTGTGACCTTACATGGCTAGAAATATGAATTATTTTTAAAAATTAGACCGCCCATTTTATAAAGTCGCCCTTTTACAAAATGCCAATTGTTATGATCAGGGAACTACATCAAGCTCTAAGAACACAGCATTTAAGGTATCCAGGTATTGTTACCAATTCAGAGCTCTATGTATCTCAAAAAATAGGCTTTGTACATTGTTTTATTTCACTTAACCAGAACAGTCCTTTAATACTCCTCCAGAATACCAAGTCAAGTATTGCTGAAGTAACTAATGCATAGAGTTATTTAGTTACTAGGAAAGCCAGCATTAAAAATAATAATGAAAAGTACAGGAAATAAATGCACTGAAAACCACTGTAGAATTACTGATTATGCTGACTCATCAGTCTTTTTCACATATTCTAAGATCTACCGGTAACCTGCAGCTTGGTAGAGAAAAATCTTCAGCAGAAAGGGATATATAAACCGTCTTCCCTGCCAAACCTGCGTGTATCAGAGTTTCCCAGTGCTTAATTTAAGGTTCTGTTATATGCATAAATCTCAATAGAGATTACTGGGTTCTTAAAAGCTACTCTGAACAATACGAAAACATTTATTTCTTTTTTTTTAATCTATATGACTCATCTTCAATGCCATAATATCTAACTTAAGTTTACACAATATGCAAGTGAAAGAATAATAAAAATCAACTGAATCTTTGAAAGAAAATGTTTAGTTCTTCTAATGCTTATAACCATGTTTATATAAAGCACAGTGTTCAGTAATGAAATTCAGTAATTCCCTTTGGTAGATTATAGAGTTTAGTAACTGATACAGCAGATACAAGCCATCATTTACAAAAAGATGCCATCTGCTGAGCAAACATGCAATCAGCAGGCACTTCCTATTACACTAGAATCTTTTTTGTCCTTTATTGATTTTCTTCCTTGCATTTCTAAAGCCCCTCAAGCAATCTGAATGAGTGTAGCAAATGAAGAAAGCAAAAGACTCCTCAATGACCCCAATATCAATTCTGCTTTGTACTTTACGCTGTCTCAAGGCTATGGACCTCATAGGTTAGTTTGAGCAAGAGAGAGAAAATAGTACATACAACATATGTATGGACATAGTTCCAAGGCAACTGTGTAGAAATGACAGCCTAACCTTTGAGGTTAAACATACTTCAAAAAAGCCATACAAGCATTAAATTATTCACCTGTGTGTCATTTAATTGTTGCTGCATAATAGTTCTTTTTTCTTCCAGTTGCTGTTCAGCTTGCTCCTGCTGCTAATCTAGCTCCTGTATTCTCTGATTCAAATAGGAGAGCTTCTGGAGAGTTTATGAATAAACAGACATGCTCCTATTCAAAAGTTATTGTCACACATCCTACAGAGACAAGAAAATGTATTAGGTGCTAAATATTAAACAGTGACCTTTTCCCTTCCATACCCATTTTTCTATTATGCAGGTTTATGTACTTTCTGCTTTGAATGAAAAAATGCACATGTAAAATACAAAATACCTTTGCTACTTCATATAGTGCTTAACATAATACAGTTGGAAAAAAAAGTCTTACTCATTACTCTGCTCCCCATGTTTATTTACTTCCTTTCTGCCAAGGAAGTTGTAAATAAAATTCTGAACTCAAAACCTGTATTTGAAATAGCTTCCATGGAGTTTGCATAAAGAGCAAAATAAATGTTTATAACTCGTTATCACTAACTCATGAAAAATAAAGCTAAGGACAGCTAGCAAGAGGAAGACGAAGAAAGAAGAAATTAGCACCTCAAGATAAATTTCTTGACTATGGCTGCAACTTTTTTGCATCATTAGTGTGAGCAAAAATTATTAAATAATAATTATTAATATGTGTGACAAGGAAAATTTTACATTACTAAATATGCTTATATAAATGGTATAGTAGTTATATTATCCAAAGTTTAAAGTTCCATTTATACTATATACCAAAGATTATTAAAATAGGCATTAATATCACCATTCTAAAAGTATAATTTAAACATTTAATCAATGAGAAAGTTCTTCCTTGAAGTCACAATATCTTTTGCATATCATTCACACAGGAATCTTCTTGTGCAAACTCTGTTTCCGAGCTTTTAAAAGAGAAGTGAATACACAGCTATAGACCATGATGTATAACTTACACCACACCTCTCTAGGTTCCCAGGAAACTAATGATGTGATCCTTGTCACATTGTTTCTACTTAGTTTTAGTTGGGGAAGGGCTAACAACATTAGTCACTGCCATTAATGCGTTGTTTTGAAAATACTATTAGCTGGTAGAGGAATCTTCCTTTTTTTTTAATTTTTCATTTTGACTTATTAAACCTGAATAAAAATTAAACTATCACATAATCCATTATCTGAACTCAATTTATTCAACATCCTCCATCTCTCCTCCAAAACCGGTGAAGTACTGCTAAATGCAGACTATGTCATGAGCCCTTCAAATACAGCATTCTCCAGAAAATATAGCCCTTCTCCAGCATTAAAAAACTGGAGAAGACAATCTCCCATGACAAGCCATTTACTAGTAGTCAAATAGCAGAACAATGAACCTAAAGACAGATTATGCAACACAAACTTCTTTTCATTGAGGCAGCAGAAATTCTTTAATCTGGGCTTTGAGCAAAAATAAAAAATCCTAAGTCTAAACTGAAAAGGCTCAAAGTTGTTGATCTTACTTGTTTGTAAGAATTGTTCCATAACAAGTATATGGCTTACTGAAAACTCCTTGACTTAATTCTGGACACAAAGCATCAATAGCTAGGTTGGTTTCCTATTGATCTGGAAACAGAAATGAAGGCATTTTGCTTTTTCTTTTCTGCCAGTAAGGTCCAGTAAAAATGTCCTCCCCTTTCAGACACTTAACAATTACTTCTCTTACAATGATTACTGTATTTTCAGCCCTGATCCCTGAGATATTTATTTCCTTTGCCAAAAAACAAAAAAAGAAGGAAGCTTCAAATTACCTTCCCCAGACTGTAAAGATGCTTTTATCAGTGAACAATGCATGGCCACCTATTCACACACTGTGGAACAGCTCACATTTGAAAGGACTTGTCTGCAAAGTTTTGCACATACTTCGTAGTGGAATACAGAACAAAGGCTTTGAGCAGTAAACAAGGCTTAATTTAAGTGTAATGATAGAAGGACAGCCCTCAGTTTCAGTGCTGCTGGTTGGACAATTACCAGTGAGAAATCCAAACTGTTTAATTTGTGATAAAAGATGGAAAACAATTTAACTTTTACCCATGTTTCCAGTCATTTTCAGAGCCATTTCCCAAAAAAAAGAAAAGGAATTAGAACCTGTTCAAGAAAAAGACATGCAAAAAAGATAAAGCAAAGGTATGGAAATGCTCTTAATTAAGAGGAAGAAGAAGAAGAAAACACACACACACACACATCCCCAGGAATAATGACATCCCAAAGAGTTCTGCAAAGAAAGACTAAATTGTTCTGCTTGAGGGTTTCGCTTCAGTATAGTGGATAGACATTGCATCTTGCACTAAACTATGGTTGAGATTTTGAACATTTCTACATCATTTCAGAACCATAAGGTCTGTTTCTACAGATGCTGAGATGGTAGAGGAACATGCAACTGTCTTGCTTAAGGAGATGATTGTTTACCTACCTAAGGTGTCATGTGTGTAGGACTACTAGTCAACTGATCCACATACTGTCAGGTATTTTCCAAAACCATTTATCATTGTAATACCTTGTTTTTGAACAGTAATTTAGTTAGGAAATACTGTCAACTTTTCCCTCTGCCTTCTATTACCACTGTTGTATCACTCCATATGAGGAAAACATTAAAACATCTGAAAGATCACCAGATCTAAAAGAGGAAACTAGAATAACAAAAGGAATGTTTCTCAGTCATACAAGTTTAGCTTGTATTCCTATTACTCTTTTGAGAAGGTTACTTCTCTAAAAAAATTCCCTAAAGTTTTAAACTCAGGGAAGGTTAACACCATTAATAGACCCTGCAAATATGGGGAATAAGCTACAAAGGCATCACTTTACAGCTGGAGGAAAATGGCTCTTTGGTCATGCTTTTAAGATGATAGTCAGGACAACTAAAACGTCATACTGTAACAATAGGAATGCAGTACTAGCAGCAAAAGAAATGCTCGGAAGAGTGTATTTAATTAAGTCAATTCAAGTAGGTTAAGGAACTGTTTTTAACACAAGAAACTTCTATTTCTTTTTCTTATTATACAAAACAGACCTTTCATGAGAGAAAAAAAACCCCATTTTTTATCAGTATCATCCATACATCCACAATGTAGGGCAGTGAAGGTCCCCAGCATGCCATGGCTGGGGGTTTATATACTAGTTGTTCTCTTAAGCTTATAAGTAAGCAAAGTACAAAGGAAACAGTCTTCCATTTTGTGAGAAAACTGACCAGAGAAGTTAAAAGAAACAGAAAGATTTTTCTAATATAGGAAGTAAGAAAGGTCAAAAATAAGGCTGGAATTATGTTGTCTTTTGTTATGTGGTATCACAGCACAACTGCACAGCTGCAAAATCCAGCTCTTCTGAGCTATGGATTCCTGTTTCCTCTTGCATTTTTTTCTAATAATAAAAAAAAATTACACTAGTGAGTCCAGAATTTACTACTTTTATCTCATGCTTGTCTTTCGATATATCTTTCGTTTTTCTTCTACAGCAGCTACTTGACCATCAATCTCTTCTATCCTCTTCATATCTTCCTTTACTTTCTTGAGTTTCTCTTTTTGCTTTTCCTGTAGCTCATAAGATACCAAATCAATCCTGTCCTATTTATTAAAATACATGTAGAATTAGCTTTCAGTATTTCAAAAGGAGTAGAACATGAAAAAATCCAAATTTGAAAGAACATTTATACTCTTAAGTAAACACCAAGACTAGAATAAAAGTTAACAAATACATCATAAGATGATTAAAAATGTCTTCAAAATAAAGGAAAAGCTGACCATTCAATTAACATATGTCAGAAGCCCATGAATCCAAAATGCCAAATAGCTAACTAACACAAACGTAGCAGAAGAATCAGCAAGAAATACTAGGAAATGTAAAAATGACATTGAAGCAAAGCAGACAATGGATTTACAGTACTATTTAAACAAATAGCAGAAAAAAGTCCATAAAAAAACAATTAAAATTCCAAATATCAAAATTTAAAATCTTTTCTGATGGGAAACATATTCACTATAGGCATGTTCCTCATTATTTGTTTCCTTTTTCTTTTTTAAAGGAATGAAAAAAATAGAAGGGAAACACTGAAGAATGAAATAAAACAACCTTTGCAAAATAAATGAACACTCTTCAAGGCTGGGAAATATAAGATCCTTTCAGTACCTTTCAGTACCTTTCTGTTGCAGAAACAGAGTGGAATAAGCCAAGAAGATTATGGGGAAGAGGGAAAGAAATAACCATACATGTGAATTACTCTTTTCAAAGTACTATGCTAGGTGGTAAATAACTCATTTTTCTTGTTTTGAATCACTGTCTACAAAAATAATTCTCCTACCAGGAGTATTACAAGTAGGAAATGCAGCATAATTTCTGAATTCCTATAGAATGGCACAATATTGGGTAAGGTTACAAATAACGTTCCATGTGACATTATGCTTAGTAGGCAGAATGGACAAGCTTCACAGAAAACCTCTAAAATTTCTGGATTTCTGTTACTTTATGCCCAGATGGCATTAGATGATTCCGTTTGGCTGCCTCAGTACGGAGTCTCATCTAAACTGCTATATACATTGACAGTAGCTAGTTAATGATAGCTTTTGCACTTTAAACATCCTTTGACATTATCATAAGTTTTGTCAAGAAAAAAACTCTTGACAGCAAGGAAATGAAGGTGGTCTAACCCATAGAAATGAGGTTTTGGAAGAAAAATGGTAAAAATAGCTTTAGTTGAAACAGAACTTTAAAACCACCTTAAAAGAAGTATAAGGTGCATTCTAGAACCTCCTTATCTTGAAAAAAAGCATGAACTACAATGAAAAAGCAATTCTGAGTACAAAATCTACTTCCCTTTAAGAAAGTGTTCTTTTGTTTCTTCCTGTAAAAAGAATGGGCTAAAAGCGCCACTGAAGTTTTTTGCCAAAAATCAAGACAAAAAAGAAGCTCTTTCATTTCAATGAGTAATCAAAAAAGATCAGTACTGAATACCAAATAGGGACAAAGAGGTTTGGCAGTACCAAATCAATCCCATCATGCTGTTTCAGTCATGCTAGAGTCAGGCCCAGAGATGCTCCCTTCAGCCTTTTCTGCAGCAAAGCCTGAGAATCAGAGCGAAGCTGTGCATCAACCACAAATGCATTTGATAGAGAATCTGTGCACGGCCTGGCTTAGAAGATGAACATTGAACACTTTCTGTTAATGTCTGGGATGAACAGGAACTGCAAGATGTCTCTTAGAGCTTGTCTTTCTAGAAACAGTATGCGTAGATACCAGATTCTGCTATTGAACAATTCAAAGTGACAGAATGGAAGAGAACTAGCTTAACAAAAGCAAAATGGGGATTGTGAAGCAAATAAAAAAAGTTCAGACTTCTCTCTCAAACAAAAAGGAATAAAAAATTTCAGAAGGACTTCTGGTCACCACAGTAAATTGAACATTCAATTCTAAAGAAAAACAGCCTTTGACAGCTCTCAGAGTAAATATCTCTTATCTAAGACCACTGCAGAAGGAGCCAGAGGTGGTTTCTGACTCCAGAACTTGCAGTAAAAGACTGCAATGCCTCCCTGCAGTTCTGGCTATATCCTCCCCTTATGGAGGAAGGAGCAGCAGACACAATGTGTGATAAAATGACTGCGATCCTCATCCCTCATCCCCCTGCACTGCTAAGGTGTGGAGAGGAAGGAGATAGAGAAAATTTAAAGCTGAGCCCAAGAAGAAGGGAGGGGTGGCAGAAAGGTGTTCCCAAGATTTGGTTTTATTTCTCATTATCCTACTCTGATTTGATTGGCAATAAACTAAACTGATTTCCCCAGTCTGGTCTGTTCTGCCTGTGACACTCACTGTCCTTATCTTGATCCCATTGTATTTTCTCTCTCCTGTCCAGGTGAGGAGGAGATTGACAGAGCAACTTCAGGGGCACCTGGCATCCAGCCAGGGTCAACCCCACCACACCAGGTCTTTTGCATGATAAAGGTTTCTGTGCTATTGGACTGAAACTTTGAAGGAAACATTGACTTTGATTTTCTGGCATCACTGAGACTGAAGGAGCAATATCTGTAAAGTTGCTGCATAGACAGAAGCCAGTTTGTTTCTAACAACCTCACTTAAAGACCTCCTATGTCTAGCTGGTGACACTGAATGCAGAGATTAAGGACTTCTTCAGAAAATAGTCCTGGAGCTTCTACTCAGTGCTTGAGGCTTTAAGACCTTGTAGTTATTGCAACAGTTTGAATATGACTATTATCCCTAATCTTGCAGAAGACAACTGATGGTATCCACCTGCAAAGGATGGATATAAATAGAACATGCCCAACTTGGAATTTCAGTCAAAGAACCTGAAGAAACAGCAACATTTGCCTGAGGATGGCTGAAAATCACTACTGAAATCTAGAAGAAAAGATCTACATTTCACAATCAAAAAAGGAACACCAAAGTGTGTGGTGTGAATTTAGCAATTTCACATCAGAAGAAAATAAGTGGTATTAGGGCTGCCTATTTTACATATGCATGCATCAATATATTACAATGGTAATATGGTAAGGGTCTAATTGAAGTTTCTACAGAAACGGAAGAGAGAAACACAAATTAAAATGATAATGCAGTATATACTGATTATTACTAAAGAGTTTTTATCTTATATAGCAAACTGGAAATTATTGTGAATAACTGGGATACAAATAAAGTGCTTCATGTTTTCATCAGTATTTAAATTTTCCTAGTTGTTAAACATCAGGAGCTGTTACTTAGCAAAACTTATTAGACTTCTATGTGAGCTGGTCACAATGTACTCACAGTTAATTCATGGTAGGAAGGGAAAGAAGATTGAAGAATTGAGAAAAGTAGAATGGCTACTGTCATGTTTACCTGGATTGCTTTCCAGGCCCCTTTTTGTGCTTGAATTTCTTTTTTAAGATCCAACTCCAAATTCTTAGGGGGAAAAAAACATAAGGAAACAAGTTAATAGACAACATCAATAGAAATTTGACATTAACATCAGAGTAAAGAGGAGCATAGCCTTAATATTTTCTTAAAGTATAAAACTATACTTAAAAAGGAAGTGTCTCAGGCACAAGAGGTAAATAAATATAGACCATAGTATAATTAAAAAGTAAAAGTTTATTAATTTTATAGTTTTAACATGATTTATTTTTGGTAGCTTAAAATAATTAAACACAGTGAGAAGTTGTCCTCGCTTACCTAAATGGATATTGAACATCAAATATCCAAAGTTTTAAAATCTTAGTGCCTTCCATATTTTACCTGATGAGACTTTTTTTGCAATTTCAAGTAAAAAAGCAAACATGTTTTAGCCCTTTTTTATATGACCATCCTACTCATATAACTTCTAGAATAAGTTATGTATTACATTATTACAGAATCATAGAATAGTTAGGGATGGAAAGGACCTTAAGATCATCTAGTTCCAACCCCACTTCCATGGGCAGGGACACCTCACACTAAACCATGTCACCCAAGGCTATGTCCAACCAGGACTTGAACACCACCAGGGATGGAGCACTCATGACTTCCTTGGGCAACCCGTTCCAGGGCCTCACCACCCTCACAGTAAAGAACTTCCTACTTACATCCAATCTAAACTTCCCCTGCTAAAGTTTTAGCCTGTTACCCCTTGTCCTATCACTACAGTCCCTACTGAAGAGTCTCTCCCCAGTGTCCTCATAAGCAACCTTCAGATACTGAAAGGCTGCTATGAGGTCTGAAGAGCCCCAACTTTCTCAGCCTATCTTCATATGGGAGGTGCTCCAGTCCCCTCATCATCCTCGTGGCCCTCCTCTGGACTTGTTCCAACAGT